>BQNB010012417.1:0-79213 GCA_026074375.1 Tanacetum coccineum
CTTTAGGCGGAGAAAACTGTTTACACGTCGCTTAAGTTATTTTCCGACACTACGCTAAATGTCGAGTCCTAATCTTAGCTAGAACCAATCTACCACTTCAGAATCACTACACAATCACAAGATCTACACTATCGGATTTACACACTATCCGAATCACACAAATACACAAGATAATTTACAATAGAGATTTGGTACTTAGAAGAAAAAGACGAGAGATAACTAAATGACAATTTGTTTCTTGGCGAATACAAATGTTCTTCTCTTGCACTTAAATGAGAGGGAAGAGATGAGAAGAAGAGATTAGATCACTTGAAACAAGATCTAAGAATGTTAGTGATCAAGAGATTTAGAGAGAGAGAGAGAAATTTTAGAGAGAGAAAGTTATCAGACAATTTCGTGCAAAGAGGTTTGATTTTCTGCAAGGAATAGAGCAGTATTTATAGGCAAGAAAATCCAGCGGTCACTGAGGGCGGTCCAGGCGGTCCCATATATATCTGGGGGCCGCCAGGCCTATAAGGGGGCCGCCCAGTAGACTACACTCCATTTTTTGTTTTTTTTTTGGGGAATGTTGTATCTGGTATGGAACCTTCCATTTTGGGGGAAAATTTTGAATTTCAAATTTTAAGTTTTTATTAAAACTTTTTTTAATTTGAAAATATTTTGTATAATTAATTTTGTGAAATTCTTTTGTAAAAATGTGATGGATAAGAGAAAAATATTTTCTTGATCACTAATCATGCTTAAAGATTTGTTTGTTCTTACCTTAAGTGATTACTAATCTTAGAAATAGAATTTTACGATTAATAATTTGTAAACGTTTAATTTTATCGTAAGCGTTTTTACATTTTGTTATTATCAAAACGTTAAGAGGTCAAAAAATATAAATAACGTTTTTAGACATTATTTGTATTAACAAAATTTATAACAAGGCTAGCACTTAAAGTGATTAGCCACTCATGCTACAAAATACACAAGAAATAAATGAAGAACTCATGGATTGAGAAAACATAATATTCTTACAATTCTGTTGATGAATGAATAATACAATAAATAAGTAAAGTGATCTCTCCCTTGAACTAAGTGATGAATGAGCCGAGTTTCGTTCTCCTTTAGAACCCCTAGATGTTCCATGAAACTCCTTATGCAAGAATGATACGAATGAACTGATATTAGGGTTGTATTTATATTATTCATCTCAACTACGACGTAGTTAAGGGTATAAACTACGTCGTAGTTATGTTGAGTTGGGATTTCCTTTTGCAGGCTAAGTGTAACTACGACGTAGTTGAAGTGGCCAACTACGCCGTAGTTATGACTAGACTTTACTTTTTCGGTATTCTTGCTAACTATGGCGTAGTTAAGTCGGGGCAACTACGCTGTAGATTCTTCTAAGCCATCATGGATTCTTCAAATGAACTATGGCGTAGTTTAGTGTAGTACCTACGCCGTAGTTATGACTAGGCAGCATAACTTTTATTCTTCTACTTGTCCAATTCTCGTGTCTTTCCGCTCCAATGTCCATATTTTCCTCTAAATGAAATATATGTGATTAAATACATATTTTAACCAGAAATAGACAATTATGAACATTTTACGAGGGATTTTGGTACAAAAAAGGTATTAAGTATTTGAAGTTATCAAATATCTCTCCACTTGACTTCTACTTGCCCTCAAGTAGACCTGTTAGAATAATTCCTAAAATAATATCCCCAATTTAATCTGGGAGATATGAATTTATAAGTTACCTATGCTAGAAATACCAAAGCCGAACACCTCATGAAAAGGGGATCAAAATCACTTAACTCTCACTAGTCTAAGTGTTTTATTTTGGGATGATCACTCAATAGTAGTGTCATAGCATGTATTTTATCATAAGCTTGGAAAGTACACAAAGCTACACCAATTAGAGTTAAAGTCTAAATAGCTCTTAAAGG
Organism: Tanacetum coccineum; assembly: GCA_026074375.1. Taxonomy (NCBI): domain Eukaryota; kingdom Viridiplantae; phylum Streptophyta; class Magnoliopsida; order Asterales; family Asteraceae; genus Tanacetum; species Tanacetum coccineum. Next base: position 1,935 of record BQNB010012417.1, read on the forward strand.
CAACATGGGTAACACACACAGGCTTAAACAGGTAAAAGATCTTAACCAATACCAATGTTCTAGAAAAGGCAACAAAACCACACATGCTCATCCAAATCCATAAATGAGACACATGTGATTGCTCATTCCTTAACTCAAACAAGCTAAAGGCTAAAATCATTTAAAGGGAAAGATAAGACATAGGATGCACATATAATTGGTGTTAATAAAATAAACAAAAAACAAATAGTCTACAATCAACGGTTTCGTCATCACTAGCCACTATCCTTCTGTTAGCTCGAACTTCAAAGTCTGAAAATTTGATCATCAATAATAATGGGCTAGTATTTGTGATATGGATGTAATAGTTCTGCAATTTGATAAGCAGAAGAAAACTAGCCCAACCTTTAATCAAATAGTTGGTTTATAAGCGTACCAACTCGAAGTCTTCAATACTCTTTGGACGAAGGTTGGTTCTATTTGATAACCAACGCTAAATAATAATGCTACAGAAGTGAAATGAAATACTATAACTATTTTTTTATGAAACAAGAATACAAGATACAAATTCTGTAACAAATAACAATGATAAATATTCCCCCACTTGAGATAAGCAGTATCAAAAGTATTGGTAATACAAGAATCTTTAATGATAGGTCTTCCATACAAGCATGATTCTCGAACCCATTCCCCCGATCCAAGGAATTCAAGCAGCTAGTAACTCCTCAACAGTGGATTTATAGACTACACGGTAGGCTAAGGTGTAATGGCGATACAAAACAATAACAATTTGGGTTTAACACAATGAATGGCTGAACAAGTTATTCTAGGGGTATCTTGCACTAAAAGTGAATGCAACAAAGGGTTTTTATCACGGGAGGTCGACAAGTCAGTGTAACAAGTCGATAAACGCACACAACAATACATATATGGGTTAATTTGGGTGAAAACCCTATAATGTTACCTTTATTGAACTATCTATCTCTATCACTCAATTAGGTCTTGAAATGATGTACATGCCAAGTTCTAAAGTCTACAATACTACCGACACACTCATATTTGGTAGATTTATGTATCAATAAATGAAAACGGATTATCAAGCAAACCTCACCAATAGGAATAAAAGGTAATTTATGCTCGAAAAAGATCAATTCTAGTTTTTATTTGAAAAACATGTCAAAAATTTTCAAAAATGCCATAATTTTTCAAAATAAACTAGAAAATCGAAGGCAACTATAGGTCAGGTGGTAATTATACTCCCATTCCCCCACTTGGTTTGTACAATGTACCTATTGTACATTTATAAGAAATGAAATTTAAAATAAATAAGAGTAGAATTAAAATGGAAGACTCCCTTGAGTATTGCTATGCATAACCAGAGCTAAATGACATGGACTCCTGTCTTTGAAAATCGTGAGCAACCTCGTGTCCTTGAAATCACTTAACAAACCTAAAGCATTATCATTATTACAAAATATGGACAACTAACTCACTTTCGTAGGAATCACGGTTGCATTTAACTTATGCAACAAGGCTTTTAAACCACTCGGTGGATGAGTGAAGTCTCGTGAGGGTTTCCAGTGAATACACCCACAAAATTCATTTACTAAATGTACACGGTTTTGAAAATTTCTAACTAGTTTTAATTATAATTAATGTTTGCAGGTTTCAACTATGGCGTAGTCCATAGGTAGAACTACGCCGTAGTTACATGAGTAAAAATAAGCCTTCAATTCCCAGATCAACTACGGCGTAGTTAAGGGGTTCAACTACGCCGTAGTTACAGTTTTAAAAATTGGTAATTGGGAATTTGGCTTAACTATGGCGTAGTCAGGGGACCCAACTACGCTGTAGTTACAGACTGTAACTACAATTTATTTTACTTATTTATCTACAAGCTAAGGTGGATTATCATTTCTTAGCTGTAGAGACCTGCAAAGTTAGAAAGATACAAAACCAACTAAAATGTAGAAATTAAAATAAAGATGAGGATACAAGACGGGTTGTCTCTCGACAAACAGTTTTGTTTATTAACGAGTCTTTAAGTTAGACTCATGGCGTTTCTACGCCTCCCTTTAGACACTTCCTCCTGTGTCTATTTCCTCCCAGATCATACCTCCAAACATTGTCCCATTTACTCGTCCTAAAGGTAGGTCTTCATCTAACTGTTTGGTTACACAAACGAAACTTTTCCCTACTCCTAGTGAGTATTGTTTTACCTCAAACGTCTCCACACATACCAGAGGTGGGTCATAATACTTATTGTCTAGGCCATTCTCCCATTTTTCTTCTTCTTCGTGACCTCCGTCATGCCTGGGCCAACTATGGTGTGTCTGTGCCTCTATGGAGTGTTCACATTATCTCCCAGATAAAATTATGCGCATTAGGATATACCACTTTTTTCCCTTTCCTTGTAACTACTTTCTAGTTTGCAAGGGTCTGCTCAATTTTCGTTATCGAATGGACATATTATTTCATATAAACTCTGGAATGGGTGGTATACATATCACTGTGTGATCTCATCTGCTTTTATGTCAAAAATCATGTTCGAGGATCCATTCATTTTAGTACTCGTTGTATTAGTGATTCGTTACCACATGTGTAATGCCCGATTGCTTGAACCGGTTTAACCAGTTTCTCAAATGAATATGTTTCTTCGGATGAGGTTTTTCTTTATTTACCGTTGAAGAGAAAGTAAGAAATAGGATTTAATGGCTGAAAAATCAGATCCGCTGGTGACGAGGATGTCAATAATCCTATCTTGAAAACTAAGATTTGACTACGGAAAATCCCCTTTTGGGTCTTGGTTGCTTCCCATAAACTTCTTGTGTTAAAGTCATGCAAAAGTACTGAAACTTGTTTAAACATCGTGGTATGTTGTCTGTGTTGATGCTCCCGCTGACTTCTCAGGGATATTGCATTTGTGTTAGAAAGCTATATAGTTTATTGTATCTAGGAAGTGCTTACCTCCATCATAGAACTGTATAGTGTTTGTGCAAACCTCATCCGTAGTTATCTTATTTCTCGAGTGTGTTGTATCGTCAATCTCTCCGTAATTTACGCCATTATCTTACCTGAAGCACTGATCTGAAGCAAAGCTTTCACAATGTCAGTGCACCGTTAAAAGCTTTCACCGTTCTTTTTCCCTATATTATAAAGCCCTCATCTTGAGCTATTTAGGAAATTCTCCAATATTGTATGGGATCCCCTTTTCTGGACGTAAATCTATATTTCATGCTCTTTGTGAGATACGCAATGTGGGAGTCTGGGCTTTGAGGTGTCACTTGTTATTGTGTGGCACCGTGCGTCGTTGTACGTCGGGCGAGGGGTGGATTTGACAGGGGTCGGTATTCTCATGGCATGTGGTCTTGTTTAGACCACATGTGGGGGGGGGCAAAGCGTGCGTACGTGGAGGGGGTATGTAGTTTTTAGTTACACAGTTGGGTTCTAGAAGGATACCGTCGACTGGTGTTGTTCGTGGCATGAACATTGCCACCTTTTGTGACCGGTGACTTTGCGCATATTGAGGTACAAAGATATTTCTTGCCATTTCCTTATACGCTTAAAACTCTTGAGATTTTTTGTACTCATACGTTGTCAATAAGAATCCTAAGGCGATTATCGTTATATTCAATTCGATCGCGTGACTTTGGTCGTTTTCTAAACCATTTCGAATAACATTTATCCTCCTTGTGGCCGATGTGTATTTTGTTTGATCCAAGCTCACACCTTAGTAACATGCTGTGGGTGGGGGGGGGGTGGCGGTTTGTCGGCTTGGTTCGGGGGGTTCATTGGGTTGGGTGGGGGTGGGGGGTGTTAGTGGTCTTCAGGCCGGTTTGGAGGCGGGGTGGTCTGCAATATACTTAGTGGTTGGTTACTATCGGTAGGGAGCGGGGGGTGGGAGCGCTTGAATCCGTCATGCCATGGGTATGGTGTTTCCTCATGGACTCGTTCACATTTCTCCCATATATCGTCTAGGATATACCCCTTTTTCCCTATCCTTAACTCATACTGGTTTGCAAACTGCTCAATTTCGTTATCGAATGCCGACATATATTCATATAAACTCCTGGAATATGGGTCATTACATATCCCTATGAAATCAGCTTCTATGTCAAAAATATCTAGGATCCATTCATTTAGTACCACGTTCTTTACTGATTCGTCCACATGTGTATGCCCGATCTTAACCTTTAACCATTTCTCAAATGAATAATTCTTCGGTTGAGGTTTATCTTTATTTACCGATGAAGAAGTAAGAAAATAGGATTTAATGCTTAAAATCAGATCCTCCTGGTGACTAGGATCAATAATCCTTCTTGACACTAAGATTTGATACGGAAAATCCCTTGGTCTTGGTTCTTCCCTAACTTCTTGTGTAAAGTCAGCAAAATACAAACTTGTTCTTAACATTGGATTTCTGTGTTGATCCCCGCTGACTTCTTCAGGATACTTAGCATTTTTATCATCCATATAAGTTTATTGTATCTATGAAGTGCTTCCTCCATCAAACTTATAGTTTGTGCAACCCATCCGTAGTATCTTATTTCTCGAGTTGTATCGTCAATCTTCTAATTACCATATCTTACCTGAAGAAAATCTGCTAACACAATGTCATTGCCCGTAACACTTCACCTTTCATTATCCCAAAAGCACATCCATTGCTTAAGCATTCCGTTTTTTACTTTCCCATAAACAGATCTCTGCCATTGTAGTGTTTCAATCTGGATCACATGTAGGACATAACCCATAGTTTTTCCCGCATTTGTTTACACAAAACACCCGAATGGGTTTGCATACATGCCACCTTGAAGTGATCGGGCATGAGTCCAAAATTTCTGCCATTTCCTTACGCTTAACTCTAGGTTCCTGTAAGTTGTCAAAAGAACCAAGGCTATCTATATACTCATTATTGGTATCACATAACTGGGTGTTTTGTTCAAGCTCTAAACATGCAGGGGGTTCATAAGAAAACAAATCTTCTCCTATATCAAGGGGATTAAATTATTCTTCTTCTTGAATTTTGTAAACTTTCTCAATAGGAGTTGTAAAATGATGGGCTTTCCTATTCATATCAAAGATTACCCGATCTTCTCCAATTCCTAGAGAGATTTCGCCAGGAAAAACATAGATTTGGGCATGAATAGTGGCTAAGAATTATCTACCTAATATCATCATTTCGCTAACGTTACCCAGCATATCAATAATCATAAAATCGGATGGAAAGACGAACTTATCAATTTTAACTAGGACATTTTCTACCATTCTTATAGGCGCCTTTCTTGTCATGTCAACCATTTCAACCATCATGCTAGTTTCCTTAAGATTAGTTAGTTGTAAACTTTTAAATAATGAGTATGGCATGACATTTATACTAGCACCTAAATCTGCCATAGCATATAAATTTAAACTACCAATAGTGCAGGGAAGAATGAAACTTCCTGGACTTAATTCTTTCTGAGGTAGTTGGCATGGCAAGACTCATGATGGCATTTCGTCCACTTTTATTGAAACCTGCACATCTTCGTTAGAGATAAAAGTTATTCCTTGGAGTTCGATGGCGCCATTAGATGAGGTTTCATCACATTGTGTATCATTTCTAACAAAAATTGCTTTACATTAACTAATTGCTGGATTTGGTGTTTCATTGATTTCTTTTGCCCCATAGTCCCTTATTAACTGTTCAATTTGTGTTTCTAAATTTTTTATCGAGGCATTTTGATTTCTTGTGTTCAATTCTGTGCTCTCTTAAAGTTTTTTCAACCATTTCTCCATCTCAGCTCTTCTTTATGTTGATTCCTCAAAGTGTTTGTTTAGAAGTTTCTCGAGGCTTGGTCTCTTCTCTCCAAAAGGTGGGAGATTATCAACACGTGTGTGTATCTCGGGTGACCTACACGATATTTAGCTCTGTTTCCTCTATTATTTGGAAATGATCTTCCAAATTCGCCATACTTAACTTCTTTAACACTCTTTACCTCTTTGTTAAGAGGAAATTCCTTGTCGAGATGAGCTCCTCCACAAGTTTGGCATCCTACTTGAATAGCATGCGCATTTTCATTAAGTATTTTCATGTCTCGCCCAAGACCTTTCAACTTACTTATAATAGCCGCAATCTCATCAGAGTTACTGCTGCTACTTACCTTTTTGATGCTTGACTCGTCGTGCCATTTCTGCGAATGATCAGTCATAGGTTGGATCGCAGTCCAAGCTTGAGTAGGTGTCTTATTTGGTATTGGTCCCTGAGAAACTAGAGATTGGCGAGTCATAGTGTCCAACCCTTTATAGAAGATGTTCACCTTTTGGTGACTATTGAGATCGTGAGTTGGGCATTTGAACAGGAGGTCGTTGTACCTTTCCTAAGCATGGTACACAGTCTCATCTCCTTCTTGCTTGAAGTTATGGATTTCCTCAAGCTGCTTGGCTGTTTTGGATGGTGGACAGTACCTTTGAATAAAGGCTTTATTGAGCAAGTCCTAGGTGTTGATGGTACCTGGGGATAATCTGTCCACCCATCTCTTCGCGGCCCCTAGTTAGTGTAATAAGGAAAACATACAACATGACTGCATCGTGTGTCTCTCCTGGAGTGTTGAAGAAACTTACGATGTCCAAAACTCTTTCTACATGTTCATGAGCATCATTGTTCTTGCTCCCAGAGAAAGTATCCTCTCTCAACTCCCTCATGAACTGACTCTTGATTTCAAAAATAATGTTGCCTCTAATTTCGGGTTTAACCATACCCGGTGCCTGGTTTCTACGAGTCAATGCCAAATACTGCTCCATTATGAGCGTGTTGATGTCGGTGTCACCCATCTTGTTTCTTGAAATTAAGATTAACGGGTAAATTAGTTTTTAAAACTTTAGACAAACAAAAACAGGTATTCAAATTGTAAATTAATTTTAGCTCCCTGATAGCGGCACCAAAAACTTGATGCGTGATTTTGTTTAAATTTATAAAACTTGATTACCTATGGTCTACAACACACTAACAACAAGAGAACCCGATCGTGTGTAGTGCAGGATTGGTAAATCCGAGGTCGTCCCAAGAGCGAAGTGTATAAGTTGCAATTTGAATTGGTCATAAATTAAAATGGTTTGAATATGAATAAAGAAGCTTTAAAATGAATTAAACGCGAAACTAAAATTACGAGACTTGATCAGGGAGAAGAGAGTACTAGCCTAGTTATTCCTTTGTTATAGTTATGATTAGCGTTTCATAGTGCAATGTTTATTTATCATTTATGGTAGTTCTAATATCAACAGGGTGGATTGAGCATCTAACCTATCCTATGTATCTTATGATCTCAAGTCCCTGTTGGTCACGAAGGGTGAGCATCTAGTCTATAGTAGTTAACCCCCAACTATCCTAATGACCTGTTTAATGCCAATAATCCCACATTATGGCTGTAAACTCTCCTAAAAGAGTTTTCCTAAAGTTTATAAGTACCTATCATACTGTAGCGGAGATATGGACACTCTTTACACTATGTATAGTTTCCACCCTATCCTTAGTACCCGGTTAACCCTTAATTTAATAGGTAAGCCTACTATAAGGTTTAACATGATCTACACTAGCATTAATACTACCAAATCTCGAGGATCATGCAACAGGAAAATAGGATATCCTATAAATGATAAATTCAACAGGAAACTAACATCAAAACCATAAAAAATCATAACAAGGCTAGCACTTAAAGTTCTTAGCCACTCATGCTACAAAATACACAAGAAATAAATGAAGAACTCATGGATTGAGAAAACATAATATTCTTACAATTCTGTTAATGAATGAAGAATACAATAAATAAGTAAAGTGGTCTCTCCCTTAAACTAAGTGATGAATGAGCCGAGTTTCGTTCTCCTTCAGAATCCCTAGATGTTCCCTGGAACTCCTTGTGGAAGAATGATACAAATGAACTGATATTAGGGATGTATTAATATTATTCGTCTCAACTACAGCGTAGTTAATGGTATAGACTACGTCGTAGTTATGTTGTGTCAGGCTTTCCTTTTGCAGGCTAAGTGTAATTACGGCATAGTTGAAGTGACCAACTACACCATAGTTGTGACTAGACTTTACTTTTTCGGTATTCTTGCTAACTACGGTGTAGTTAAGTCGGGGCAACTACGTCGTAGTTTCTTCTAAGCCATCATGGATTCTTTAAATGAACTACGGCGTAGTTTAGTGTAGTAACTACGCCGTAGTTATGACTAGGCAGCATAACTTTTATTCTTCTACTTGTCTAATTCTCGTGTCTTTCCGCTCAATCGTCCATATTTTCCTATAAATGAAATATAAAGTGATTAAGTACATATTTTAACCAAAAAAAGACAATTATGAACATTTTACAAGGGATTTTTGATACAAAAAGGTATTAAGTATTTGATGTTATCATTTATCATTATCGTCTTATAAAAAATGCTTCAAAACGCCACAATTTGAAACAGTGGCTTAAGCATGAGCACAAAACATATGAAAGCCACTAGTCGAAAGCATTTTGGAGTACGTTATGAGGTTCAGATAAGTAAGCAACTGGGAAAAGGGGGTACGACCACCATGGCTGCAAACTTAGCAAACTTGCCTCGCCAAAATGCACATAACCCAAACTTTATCCGAACCCGCTTAGACATGCTTAGATTTTACACAACTTTTTAGAATCATTAAGGGGATGACATACAAATACACAACCTGTTTTTTTAACTATTGTCACAATTATCACTCAAATCGCTTATGCTTGTTCTTATTCTTGATTATCCTATGTGCGCGTATAACATCTCCCCTAATGTGTGCTCAAAAATCGGTACAAATCATAAAGTAGTTTACTATGACCTGGCTAGTTGTTGTTCTTTAAGTCTTGTGAGTGGTATGGTAAATATTATGTAGTCGAGAAGATGGAAGTGGGAGAGGGATGCCTATAGTAAATATGGAGTCTTGTAAGTCGTGTACCTCCGAGGAAAGAGGATATGGCGGTCACGGCTGCAAACTTAGCAAGCTTGCCCCGCGAAGATGCACGTGATCCAAACTTTAATTGAAGCCGCTTAGACATGCTCAAATTTTATCACCACGGCCTTTTAGAATCGTTATCATTATCGTCTTATAAAAACTGCTTCAAAACACCGTAAGCATATTTCAGATAGTTATAAGCAGTACCTAGCTTTCATTTACATATAACTTTAGCATAAGCACAAAACATATGTAAGCTAAAAGCCGAAAGCATATGCATTTGTTGTTGTTTGATCACACTTTCTGTTTAATGGACTAGCACACCATGTCAATAAGCTTTTGGAACATTAGATTCATTTTCTTTAATATTATCAGGCTTAGATAAGTAAGCAACCAGGAAAAAAGGATACGGTCGCCATTACAGCAAACTTAGCAAGCTTGCCCCGCCAACTAAGCAAGCTTGCCCCGCCAGGATGCACGTAATCCAAACTCTAACTGAATCCGCTTAGATATGCTTAGATTTTATCATCATAACCTTTTAGAATCGTTATCATTACCGTTTAATAAAAACTGTTTCAAAACGTCATAGGCATATATAAAACAGTAGCTTAAGCATGAGCACAAAACATATAAAGCCTAAAGCATAAGAAGCCTCAATCACAAATCTTAATTTTAAGCAGTAGCAACATCAATCTCAACAAAAATATTGAAGGGGCAGATTATACATGCTAATATATGTCAAGAAAGCAAGCATACATTCTCTTACCCGTCCTTCCTCATACGCCTTAGCCCTAAAAATGTAGACTAACTCGTCATGGCTGCAACCTTCTTAAGGTATTTTAGCAGCCTATGAGCCTATCATCATCATCACGCACCCGTCAGTATCGTCGCACGTCGTGGATAGTGGCAACAAAAGGAGTTGTTGCATCGAAGGAGGATAAGCCAAAAGTATAAGCACGCCTGATCCGTAAATTATAATTTTAAGCAGAGACAACGACAATCGCAACAACAATATCGAAGGGTCAGACTATATATATTGTTGGTGCAACATTGACTAGGGTCTCCTTTATGTTTTACCGATGACAAATAAACGTTCGCAAAACGTAAAATAACAAACGATAGTCAAAATTCGTAAAATTGGATATTTTCTTCTAGCGCGCTGTCATGCGTCAGCATGTAGCCAGCGCGCCACCTATGAATTCTGTTTTTACGGATTTGCTTTTGTCGGCTTTCCTCTTATCTGACACATGTGAAAACTTCAATAAAGGTATGTATATGATATTTGAGCATTTAGGAACACTCCAAATAAGGTTTAGACTTAGAGAGGAGCAAAAACGAATCATCCTGTTTTTCAAGAAAACGCCAACTCAAATCTTTTATCAAACGCTTCTATCCAAGGCCGAAACTTCTTTCTAAACCTAGTATGATCATATTTTCCACATACCAGCAAACAAAAGTATTCATTTAACCTTAATACGGATTTATGTTGTTCCTAATCACGTAACGGGCTTTACTCACTTATTGGTCCAACTAAATCAAGGGTCACTTTGCGTAAACACATCTTTTCCTGTTATGGGATATGCTTTACTTGAGATGCAAATCACTTAGCTTGGTTGATCAAGATGATTAGTGATCAAATCTATTGTTGATTATTATGGATTAAAGTCTAAATGACTAAATTAGTTTGTGGTTTTAGAGAGTAATCATGCTTTGAGTTTTCTCATCTCCTTACCTATAAATGTTTTACAAACTCACATGTATTACTCACATGTATTCTTCACATGTACAAGATTTACTCACATGTATTCCTCACATGTACACGATGACTTACAAACTCCTACACCTCTTCTACATAATTCTATAACCCATCCTTCCTAATCATTTGTTTACCCTTCTTACCCAACAAATGAATATATCCTTCACACACTCTAAACACTCCTTTTTTTCTTAAACCATCTCATAATCACATTTGCCCACTCTTTTCTTTTTTATTGGCAATGAGATTATAAACTCAAATCAATCCTTTGATTTCATCCTAAACATCATCACCTTTATACTTCTTATCTTCAAAACCTTCTTCAAGCCTACACTCCTCTTCACATAAACCTTGCCCAAATAACACCCACATGATACAACTCACATTCCCTTACACAATGTACTCTCCTTGTACTTGTTGTACCTCTTGTTAGGAATTCAATTTTTAGTGAAGTGACGATCATTATCGATCTCACGAGCCTTAGTAATAGTTAGTCAATTCAATGTAATATCTAAGTAATCTAATCGGGCCGGCTTATAGAAAGTCCAAGGAAAGTCCATAGAAAGCCCGACCCAGCCCAACTATGTAAGTATATTAACCCTCTCCACACATGGAGAGGGTGTTGGTTGAATCATTTTACACATATATTTTAGTGTGTTTTCTATGTTTTTCTCCCTTCCACTTTCTCTCTCTACTTTCTCTCTCTAGTTCATCATTTGTGTGAAGCTTGGAACCTATAATTGGTATCAAGAGCCTCGGATGGATTTGTGATTGTGTTTGTGGTCTTTTAAGCTTATTCGTGTAGCTTATTGCTAGTTTACTTTTGCTTTGTTTCGGCTTATTTACTTACCTTTTTGGTTCGGCTAAAGTTTTAAATAGTGATTATTACATAAAAAAAAACTTTTTTTTTCTTTCCAAAAACCATTCACGTGGCTTACTGTTGGTATTATTTTTTATTTTTTCTCATAAGTGGATCATATCAAAACAGCAATAACGATTCACGTGGCTTTCTGTTTTCATATACTTCTCATAGCTTATTTCACGTCACAAACTACTTAGTTTGGCTTACTACCAGCTTTTGAAGCTTTTAGTGTGCTTATTAAGGTCACGGCTTGGGTACGAGTCTTTCTTTTGAGATTTTAGCTTATTTCAAAACAAAAGCTCTCAACTTTTTCATTACCAACTTTTGTAGCTTATTTGTAGTCAAAGTTTTTGTAGCTTATTCTCTTTCAAAGTGCTTATTTTCATAGCTTATTTAAGCTATTCTTTTTTGGGTTATAACCTGCGGGTTTAAAAGAGAGCACAAGGACAAAACAAGAAAACACATATCCTAAAAACTTGGATATGTGTCTTGTTACTTGTGGTCCACAAAAGTACAACCGAAACATATCAGGCGATTTATACAGTTTCAAGACCAGGCGATTTATACACGTTTTATAGGCAGGCGATCTATACATGAGAAAGAGGGCGATTTATACGTAGTAACTAGGGCGATTTATACATGAAAAAGAATAGGGCGGTTTATACGTAACAATATACGTGTGGCGATCTATACGTTGTTCTTAAAAGGCGATATATACGTCCTTTTCTTGGCTATTTATACTTAAAAAAAGTCTAGGCGATCTATACAAAAGCATAATAGGAAAAAACGTGCTCGTTCGTGGTGTTTCGGGTTTTTCGTGTTCGAGTAACGGTTGATCGCGGGTCTTCTTTCCTATACCATTACGATCGTGAACTCGTTTCGATCATCGTGGTATATTCACATTTTACCGACGATAACCGTACGAGTTAAAAACATCAAAACTAAAAACCTTATCATTTCATGCAATTTCAAACGAAGAAGAAAATAAAAAAGAGGGAATCGTTGCATTTATTTGACATAATTTTGAAATTTGCATAATTGGTCCCTGGACTTTAGAACAAATTAAAAAGGAGGGACAAGTTTCTATTATTTTTTATTATTCATAAACTACAATTCGAAATTGGCAAAATCAGCCCCTGGATCTCAAGACAATTCGCCATTCGTCCTTTATTGGTTTGTTAACCCTTATTGTTGAAACATTTTTTCACCGTTAGTCCTTATTTGTGTTTTAATCAACCGTTAATCATTTTAAGTTGAAAGTGTAGTAACCGTTCATCGTTTACGCTCATTATTCGTCAACAAAAGCTCATTTTTTTTCTACAACAACAATGATTTCTCAACAATTAATTATTGTTTTTTGGTTTCTTCTTGATTTTGTAAAATCCCGCGAAAGATTTAATTCTTTTCTCGGTTTAAATCACAGATTTGTAAAATCCCGTAAACGTTAATTAATTTCAAACCACAACGACAATCACTTAATCTACTTAAGATCCTTAATTTCATTTCACACATCGAATTTCAATGGAATCTTTGAATTCTAATTCACAAGAGAAAGAGCTGCACCAGTTGCAACAAATGCAAGACAAAGCAAAGGAAAGTTGCATGGTATTTTTTTGGCAACTTCATTCATTCCTCAAGATTCTTTCAAACAATGACTTAAAAGGAACTCGAATCGAGGGAGGATTTGAACGGGCATTTGCAGCACTCTTTGAACAAGATGTTTAGACTTTCACAAGAACAATGTTACTAAACTTGGATCAACTAGAAAAACATCTTTCCAAAGAAGAATTTCAAGAATTTGAATCCTTTAGTGCATTTAGAGTACTCTTGCAACAATTTCAGATGTTCCTCTATTCACGATTCTCGTTCGATAATAATGAAGGTCTCATGATACGCAAGTACTTTATTGCATATGCAAAGACCGATGTTTCATTATTCCATGATAAACTGTTCCAGCACATGGAATATTTTCAGGAGTCAATTCAGGAAAGAGAAAAGCATAAACGATAGCATGACAAAAAGATGAATGACAAAATGATGCAGTCAAAAGAGGGAAAGGTTGATTCGAGTAAAGCATTAGATGCTGGTTTGGTTGTTACGGAAAGCAATGAGACGGAATCAGAAAGGCATGTTTTAAGCAGCAGATTCGAGAATGATACACATGCTGAGGATGTTGATATCAAACCCGTGAATGACAATGAGCCAATGGCTAAGGTACAATTGACTGCTTAACATAATGTACTTGCTAATGAACAACAACATTTTATGCAATCTGAACCCATTTATGACACATATCTGTTGGAAAAGGTTAATAGCAATATCACTCCTGATTCAACAAATATATGTCATAGGGGAGGCGAGATTGTCCAGAATGCTGAAAAATGTCAAGTTTCATGTCCTTTACTTGATCCATCATCTGATAACATGTCAACTGAATCTTCAAACCAATCTCTCGAGTCTGAAATTATTTCTCTCAAAAAGACTGTTGCCCAACTTCAAAAAGATCTTTCAAGGATGGAAGCACATTGTGTTAACATGGAACTTAAATATCAAAACCAAGCTTTAAAAGACGGGCAACATGGTCAAATTTTGAATGAAACAAGTAATAAAGCCAAGATTAAAAAGGAAATTAAGGTACTTGAAATGATCAATATCGAATTGGAACATAGTGTGGCTAAATTACTTACAGAGAATGAGAAGTTGTATATGAAAACTAAGCATTTGAAACAGACTTACAAAGATCTTTACGATTCTATCAAAAAGACACGAGTTCATACAAAAGACCATAATGACTCACTAATTGCTCAAATAAATAGTAAGACTATTAAAAATGCTGATTTAAAGGCTCAGATTCAGGAAAAGGTTTTTGCGAATGTAGCATTAAAAAATGGATTAAGAAAGTTAAAAGGAAATAGCATAGATACTAAGTTTGCAAAACCATCAATCTTGAGGAAACCGGTTTTACAACCACCCAGAAACCAATCAGTTGTTAGACAACCGAATGCGTTTAAATCTGAACGACCTAATTTTTCAAAACCACGGTTTGCCTCCCAAGTTGATGTGAATAACGTTTTGTCAAAACCAGTCACTCCTCATTATTTGCCTAAAGTTAGAGAATCTGTGTTTGTAAAACCTCATCATGTGATTGCATCTGGCTCATCTAGGAATAGTTCTAAAGAATCGTATGGGTCAAATGATATGGCTCATAATCACTATCTATAGGAAGCTAGGAAAAAGACACAAGAAAGAAATAGGAATTCAAAATCTAGTGTGATGCATACTACTAGTCTACAAAACACTACTAATGGTAGCAAACAAAAACCTAGGAGCAACAATCAAACATCTAGGAGTTTGCCTGTATCTAAGAGTAGTTGTGGAATGTCAAATGGTGTGCCACTAGTAGATCACTCTAGGAATTCTAGTTCCTTTTTGGACTCCAAACACTTTGTTTGTTCGACTTGTCAAAAATGTGTCTTTAATGCAAATCATGATGCCTGTTTAACTAAATTCCTGAAAGATGTGAACTCTCGCATTAAGGTTCAATCCCCTAAGACTAGAAACAGCATCAAACCTGTAGAAAAGATAACTAATGTAATCAAACCTGAAAGATGGTTCTCTAAAGGATATAGGTTTTCTCCCAATAAGTCTTCTGCTGTGCATGAGAAACCAAACACTCTTAGATCTTGTCTTAGGTGGAAACCGACGGGTATAATTTTCAAGACTGCTGGTCTTAGATGGATACCTACTGGAATGATGTTCATCGATAGCACAACCAAGGTTGACTGTGAAACCCCAAATGGTTCAAATGAAGATATCACTAACCTATATGAATGCGATCAAACTCTCAATGTCAGTGCAGGTACTTTTAACTTAAATGCAGGTACATCTTTCAATCCTAAAAAGGAAAGACTTAGAGTTTGGTTGCTAAAAAAGTTGATGTCTAAGAATCAAGTACCTCAGGGGACTCACAAACAAAAACAGTCTCCAAACAGTTCTCAAGGTGTTAAAGAACAATAAAAACGTGCACATTTTGATGATCCATGCGATGAACTTCTCCATAGAGTCTACATTTCACAGGGATCATCTTTAAATGTACACAATTGATTAAAAGGACTGCAATGGCGTTTGTAGACAACACTTCAGGCCCCGTTCCTCAAAGAAAAAAATATGTACGCTTCAGTGCGCTTTATCTTCAAGAGAATAGATCTTCTTGTTTCTGATCATTCTCATCAACAATGACATATTCTCACATGGTCGGATATTATACAAGTGGATCAACGTACATTAGCTTGTATTCTAATTCACTAGATCAAAAATGGCAATCCAATATGCAATTTTAGAAGGAGAGAATAGTGAATCAAATGTGATTAATACGGTTTAATTTGGTCTGTTAATGTGTATGAAATGGTCAAGTGGCTTCTAAACAATTCAATTCAGGACCTGGGCTTCAATATATGACTCATGTTACACCTAGTACAGGACTCGTGTTAAACCCTGTTTCTCAACAACCTTGTATTCCACCAATTAGAGATAACGGGGATCGTTTGTTTCAACCAATGTTCGATGAATACTTTAATCCTTCAACAATTGTTGTATCTCCAGTTCAAGAAGTTGCCGCTCCAAGAGCTAAAATATTAGCTGATTCTCCTGTGTCTACTTCTATTGACCAGGATGCTCCATCAACAAGTATTCCAACATCACAAGAACAAGAAAATTCTCCAATCATTTCTTAAGGTTTTGAAGAATCACCAAAAACACCAACATTTCATGATGATCCTCTTAATGAATCTCCTAATGAAGACTTAACTTCTCATGGATCATCATCTAATGTGAGACAAATACACGCTCCATTAGAACACATTAGTAGATGGACTAAGGATCATCCTATAGCAAACGTGATCGGTGATCCTTCTTGTTTTGTCTTCACCAGAAAACAACTACACACTGACGCAATGTGGTATTATTTTGATGCCTTCCTAACTTTAATAGAACTAAAGAACTTCAAACAAGCAATGACCGAACCGTCATGGATCGATGCAATGCAAGAAGAAATTCATGAATTTGAAAGACTTAAAGTTTGGGAATTGGTGCCGTGTCCAGAAAATGTGTTCTTGATCAAACTCAAATGGATTTATAAGGTCAAAATAGATTAATCTGGCAGGGTACTAAAGAATAAGGCTCGACTAGTTGCTCAAGGATTTAGACAAGAAGAGGGTATCGGTTTCGAGGAGTCATTTGCACTGGTTGCTAGAATAGAGGCCATCCGTATCTTCGTTGCTTATGTCGCTCATAAGAATATGATGATCTACCAAATGGACGTTAAAACGGCTTTCTTAAATAGCGAGCTTAAAGAAGAGGTCTACGTTTCTCAACCAGAAGGATTTGTTGACCAGAACAACCCATCGCATGTGTACAAGCTTAAAAAGGCTCTTTACAGTCTCAAACAAGCACTACGTGCATGGTATGATATGCTGTTAAGCTTCCTTATCTCTTAACAATTCTCCAAAGGTGTAGTTGATCCAACACTCTTCACACGGCATTCTGGAAACAACATATTATTGGTACAAATTTATGTTGACGATATAATATTTGCATCAACTAATACTGCCATGTGTGATGAGTTTGCTAAACAGATGACCACTAAGTTTAAGATGTCAATGATGGGGAAAATGTCATTCTTTTTAGGATTACAAATTTCCCAAAGTCCCAGAGGCATCTTCATAAACCAATCTAAATATGCTTCTGAAATCGTTAAAAAATATGGTTTAAATACTACTGATTCTGTTGACACACCCATGATTGAAAACAAGAAACTAGATGAAGATCTACAGGGGAAACCAGTTGATGCTACACTTTACCGTGGTATGATTAGATCCTTAATGTATCTTACAGTCAGTAGACCTAACCTTAACTATATTGTCTGCTTATGTGCACGGTATCAGGCTAAGCCTACTGAAAAGCACTTACAAGCGGTGAAACAGATATTTTGATACCTAAATGGAACCATTAACATGGGTCTATGGTACTCGAAGGATACCGATATGTCTCTCACAGCTTATGCAGATGCCGATCACGCGGGTGTCAGGACACTAGACGTAGTACATCGGGAAGCGCTCAGTTCTTAGGTGATAAACTTGTTAGCTGGTCTTCTAAGAAGCAAAAGAGCACTGCCATATCGAGTACAGAGGCGGAATATATTGCCTTATTTGGGTGTTGCTCACAAATCCTCTGGATGCGTTCACAACTAACAGATTATGGTTTTCAATTCAATAAGATCCCTCTGTACTGCGATAACAAGAGTGTGATTGCTTTATGCTGCAACAACGTTCAACACTCTAGAGCAAAGCACATCGATATTCGATACCATTTCATAAAGGAGCAAGTAGAGAATGGAATCGTGGAACTATACTTTGTCTGGATTGAATACCAACTCGCAGACATCTTCACAAAACCCTTGCTAAGAGAAAGATTCAACTTCTTGATCGAAAAACTCGATATGAAAAGCATGTCTCCAGAAACATTGAAAAGTCTGGCAGAGGAAACTGACGAGTGATGGTGGTAACTCATATCCTGTATATATATGTATATATAAAAACATAAAAAATCCAAAAATATTTTCCTTTTATAAAACTTTTTCAAAAACAAAAGAAAAAATTAAAAAATCAAAAAAATATAAAAATATGTATCTCTGTCATGTCTTCTGAAAATCGATAACATTTACCGCCTTAGAAATGTCATTCAATAATGATACGAGGTTGTAAATGAAGTTCGAGCAGAAGTTTCAAAAGCTTTTAAAACATGCCAAAATGGCTTGCTATTATTTCAGATAGCAACCCGGTCATCATATTCAAGGCGATTATACCCGATTCCCCAAAAAGATAACTGACCTCAAACGGGAATTAATTTTCATCGAAAATAATTAACTTATAAATCTTTCGGCTTGTGTTTACTTTGCAACACAACCCGTGCTTCCTATATACAAATTAATGTACGTGTCAGTGCATTTATTTGTCAAAATAAGAGAAATCTTATTTTTATTGGTAAAAAGTTGTCTTTAAAATGAATCAGTATTTTCAGTAATCATAAAAATATTTTCAAAGACAATTCGACCACTCAATCAATGACAACAGCTCTTTAAATAGAAAATGGGTCATCACTTGAGGGGGAGAATGTGTCATCAAATAATCTTTTAAAACGATCTTTCAAAGTAAGTCACGAAATAAACGAATAAAGTTTTTGATAATGACGGATCACAATTTCAAGGGGAGTTAATTTATATTAACTATAAGAGCTTTAGATGTCATTTATTTCAATCTTTATGGACTTATTTGAAATTTAAGACTTAGTTGATTCTTACGGAATAGATTTAAGCTTATCAATTCTTCGAACACGATCTCAAGTATATGTGCGTACTAGGTTTTGCTGATTCCGAGGTATCAAAACCAGCAAGAGGGAAGGAATAGATATACAAGAAAGTTAATGAGTACACGTGATAGAATTCATACCCTATTCTCATTTTAGGTCATTCCGGGAAGACAAATGTTATAACCGCAGAGAAAATCAGTGTTTATCTTGTTACTTTCGGGTGCACTATTTCAACTACATGGGGGTAGAGATATCTTGTGATTTCAAGTATGCATCATTTAAGATACTAGGGGGAAGTGTTGTAAGAAGATTTATTCTAAGCGTGAGAATATTGGTTACTAATTTAATAAATGCTTTCTAAAACGGTTAACCACTAAGCTTATTTTTTTTAAGAGAGTAGAATAGTTGACAAAAGAGGTACACATAGGTTTGATAAGTATGATAATTCCTTAAGTTAGTCAGTATTATGCAGAAAGAAATGAGTACATTTGGGACTTGGTTTACTTAAGTGTTATCATTTTGACTACTTAAAGGGAATAATTGTGACATCCGGGACTTAGTTAACTTTGGTGTTTCAATTTATATCATCACTATCGTGTAAGGAGAAATACGGACATCCGGGACTTAATTGACTTTGGTGTTACGGTTTCGAATTAGTTGTGTACTTCAGATATTTGGGCTTTATACATCAAGACTGCTTGAGGCTACTTTGCAAGAAAGTTATTTAATCTATCAAGCAAGATTGCTGCTTTTGGGAAGCTAATACAATTCATAAAGAAGACTACGAAAAATACCTACGGCTCCTACAAAGAACCATAGATTCTCTGTCATATTGTGTTCATATCTCAAAGGTCATTTCGTACATAATAATCTTGTGAATTTGTATATATATGTAGTGTAGACTTATGGTGAAAATAAGGTGTGCTCGAGTACAAATTTTCAAGAATTTCTTAGTAAATTCAAAAAAATTCAAATTATTATACTCCGCACAGTCTTATATACCCTCAAAACTTGAGGGGGAGCATTAAAATGTTCCTTATAGTGATTATGTAACATTTTGTCCCCGAACATTTAATCAATTGATATCCAAAATATCAAGGGATTAACATTTTGGATAAGGGGAGAAAATGTGATTAAACTGAATCTAAATTGTATTGTCATTTGATCACATAAAATGGACTCAATGCACTCCACACTCAACATGTACTATGATTACGATGCACATGTTAAGGGGGAGATGCACATGTTAAGGGGGAGCTTTTAGTGATGAAAACTCTCAAAGTGTAAATCTTTTGATATTTATATTGAACACTTTGATTGAATTTTTCAATGATTTTGGTTTTGATTATGATGGAATACCCTAAAGACCGACCATGTACTTAAATTTATGGAGTTATAAGGTGGTTAGGCATAGGTATTAAAATCCTATGATCTAACCAGAACCAGAGGGATCTACCCAGGGATATCCACTAGTTAGTGTAGAAGTCCTTAGGTATGATACAAAAGGAGAAAAAGTGAGAATCAGGAATAATGCCGACTGAGATGGAGCTAACACTAGAACAAACCCAACAAGGTGTTAGTTATGAAGTCTCGGTAAGCATTGAAGGGGTTGAAGAATGAAAAAGAAATGTAAGGATAAAGGGTGAAAAGAAAGAAGCCCTCCATACTCTTAGGCAGAAACCGGGTCAATACATAATCTGTCGGAAACACTAAGGTGTTGTCTGACATTGAAGACAGTCATGGACCCAGTGACGCTATGCACAACCCTCCCTAGCCACTCAAGGTCTCTCAACAGACTCTTGTTTCATTTCTCATGGAGATTACACACATTTCTATCGACTTTCTCACTCCGAGTTGGTTGATATTGAAAAGGTGGCAGTCTACTCCAGCCTCCGATCACTAAAAACAAAGTGCACTATTGAGTCTAGAGCCAAAAGAGATCATCCATAAATCTCATTAGGACACTTGTCAACTTATGCTTGCTATGTCACACAATGTGAATAACAAGTTAACATATTAAGAGTCCTACGCATTATCCTTGTGATTTTGCCAGAACATCCGAGTGATTTCATTCACTATGAAGATGGAAATCCTACTTGAGCCAACATCAAACAAGCTCATGGTAGGTGACTTGTGCGATTCTTTATGAATCAAACTTGTGACAACTGGAAAAAAATGATGGTGTGATTCTATAAGAATCAAACTTGTTCCAGGTTATGAATTGACGATTGGTGATGAATTTTGAAATGTTTAACACTCTCGATGTGTCACAAAACCACTTTTGCAAGTGACACATCGATTGATTTTCAAATCAACTTTTTATTTCAATCGGTGAGATAGTAACTCGCTAGTTTACTCTTATCGTGTTGTCTGCTTTGAGACGTTCTGATAATGCGAACATGCTAAGTTTGATGAATTTGATACATATGTGTTAGAAAGATTTGATACTTCAGTTGGAAATCCTGTCAAGGAGATTCTTCTTAAATTGAATCTACCTGATCACATGTCGATCCTCACGGATTCGAAGGTTACTCCAACCAACCACGGGCGAATGACAAAGCCATATTCGTCCCCCTGCTTTATTGCTAACTATTTTAATGCAAGATATTTAAAGATGGTGGTGAAGGTACCTGATTCCAGCTGACTTACAAGATTCATAGCCACATGCTCATACCCGACATACAAATATAAAGATATGATGAAAGCTCAAGTACATGTTTCAAGACTTCCGCTACTCTGATACTGTACGTCTTTCTTGAGGTGACGAAGTATTAAAGCCAAAGAATTTCAAAGAAGTTTCTGTCACTCTGATACCGAACGTCTTTCTTGAAGTGACTAAGTGTTATAGTTAAAGAATTTCAAAAAAGATGTCTTATTCAAGCTTTCAAGACCAAGAATCAAGAAAGGTATGAGCATGTCGGTCCAAAAGTCACGAGTTCACAAGATGGCAAAGTTTACAAGATGGCGAAAAGAGATTATGCTTGGTTGATGATCTCAAGATGCTCAAGATCACATATTCACATACATGTCAAGATAAAGGAACAAGCTCAAGCCTAAAGTCAATGATCACTACGCAAAGAAGCAAGACAAAAGATCAACTATTACACAAAAGGACTCAAAATCAAGACAAGAAGCTTTAACGATTAATGATCAAGGTCACAATGAGAGATCTCTATGATCACCCCTTAGGGGGAGATTGTTAGGAACACGGAAAGTGTTGATCATTTATGAGATCTCAACGATCGTCCCTTAGGGGGAGATTGTTAGGAATTCAGTTTTTAGTGAAGTGACGATCATTATCTATCTCACGAGCCTTAGTAATAGTTATTCAATTCAATGTAATATCTAAGTAATCTAACCGGGCCGGCTTATAGAAAGTCCAAGGAAAGTTCATAGAAAGCCCGACCCGGCCCAACTATGTAAGTATATTAACCCTCTCCACACATGGAGAGGGTGTTGGTTGAATCATTTTACACACACATTTTAGTGTGTTTTCTATGTTTTTCTCCATTCCACTTTCTCTCTCTACTTTCTCTCTATAGTTTATCATTTATGTGAAGCTTGGAACCTACACCTCTTCTCCCATTCATTCCCTATATAGGCTCTTCCACGTCCCATCAAAACATTCTCCATGACATATCCACTATTTGCCTTATTCCTCACAACCATTTAAGTTTTACATACACACACACTCTATCATCCTCACCCTTGATCAAGCCACTTCATTAATCCAAGTTACCTTACTCACTTCTCTTCCCTTGTATAAAATCAAACAAATACAACAAACACACTTCTTTATCCACCCTTGATCAAGCCACCTCATAAATCCAAGTTACCTCACTCTCTTCTCCTCCTCTGGATTAAAATTCATATCTTAAACAAACACACTCACTCTCTTTAAACCAACACATCTCACTCTCTAAACTAACACACTTCTCTTATCACCCTTGATCTTGCCACTTCACTTATCCAACCTACCTCTCTTCATCTCATCTTCTCCCTCTATTTTAAATGAGATCAAGAGGCTTATTTCCATCACATCACCATTACATCATTCCAACTCATGACAACTCATTCACAACCCATTCTCCATTTCTAACATGTGCCTAATAAATTTCAAATTTAAATTTCAAATCTTTCCCCCCTTTCTCTCCAAGTTAAGAATATTTTTTAAATATTCTTGGAATATTCTCTTGTACCCTAACTAGCTTCTTTAAACCTTTAGTTGGATCCTAACTAAGCTAGTTATATTTTGAGGAATACCCAAAATACCCTTGTCTGATTGTTTAGTTTACTCTTTTTGATATCGGACAAGCAAAAGACTTTTTAATACTTCACAAACGCTTTTATTAAATGGCTATCTGAGTTGGTTGACCTTGAGTATAATAATGATTGAAAGGTCATAGCGTGAAGTACAATTAGGGGTTTACCAAGTGCGCGTATTTAAAACGCCAAAGTCTCGAAGAAAGTATTTCGATAATCTGGCGTGCTGGCCACGCGCTGACGTGTGGGCAGCGTGCCACTCGCGAAATACTTTCCCACTTTTGGGACTCTTGGCCTATAAATACCCATGTTGGCCTTTGGATTTCTCATCTCTTGCAAACATTCTTTCCTCTCTTTTCTCTTCTTCTATCCTCTAAGTCTAAGTGTTCCAAACTTCTCATCTCATTATTCTATTAAAGTGAACACATCTTCACAAGAGAGCCACACAAGTGCCTAATCCATATTGTTTGTTTTATCGAGGGTCTTCTTACTCATATTCTTTCTTTATAATCAAGTCTTTAGGTTAGATTACGACTTGGTTCAACTATCTATCTTTCATTCCATCAAGTTGTAAGGGAAGTCTTGTATTCGTAGGATCAAGCCTAGACCATTGGGGATCCATTTGGGGTTTGGAAAGCTTCCAACGGGAAGTCTTTAGAGTTTATAGGTTAAGTCAAATCACGGGTTCTTAGGGGTGGTTTCCGAGGGTAGAATACCGTATGTAGTAACTCTTCTTTATGAGTGTCGATCTTGTGCATATCGGTGGAGTTAATTGTAATACGGTTTATAGTCCACCATAAGGATTATACTAGTATAGTATCGGAGTCATGGATTCGCAACTGGACGTATGAAATGACTAAACCCCCCTTCCTGGAGCAATATATATCGTGGTGTCTCTCTCTATCTCCATCTACTTATTGTTTCTTTGCTAAGTACATCATCACACCACTCGGCTCTTTCAAGACTTGAAATTTTATAAACTTCAAAGAAGTCAAGAAAACCGTATTCACCCCCCTCCCCTATACGGTTCTACATATATTAATATTTTTCAAGAAAGAAAACACATTGTTTTCCATATTTTTACACAAACATCTTAGTGGAAAAAAGAGGACCAACCCACCGCGGCTGCGAGCGTGTAAGCTTTCCTTGCCACATTGCAAAAACCCGGATAAACGGATATCCGACCACTAACATCACATAAATATGTGGTACATGTTAATATTTTTCAAGAAAGCAAGCACACATTCTATTCCCCGTCCTTAAACATACGTCTCAACTCCAAAAACGTAGAGTAACCCTTCATGGCTGCAACTTTATTAAGGTATTTTCTAGCCTATGAGTTTATCACCCTCGTCAGACACCCGCCACTATTGTCGCACGTCGTGGACAGTGGCAACAAAAGGAGCGGTGGCATCGAAGGAGGATAAGCCAAAAGTATAAGCAAACCTGATCCGTAAATTGTAATTTTAAGCAGAGACAATGACAATCTCAACAACAATATCAAACACACTGCCTTTCACATTCTCACACATATATCTCAGTGGAAAAAAGATGACCAACTCATCGTGGTTGCAGGCATGTTAAGCTTGCCTAGCCAGATCGCAAAAAGCCAGGTAAACGGCTCTCCAACCACTAACATCACATAAATTTGTGGTTTTCTTAAAGTGCACATTTCCCGCATCGTACTCCTAAGCTATCGCTCTTTAGTAAAGGTATTTAATATTTAATGATAAAATCGTACCCTACGCATGTGGCGTTATAGCATAAAAGGCTGAAAGTACACATTTCCCATAGCGTATTCCCATAGCTACTAAAGACCCCATGTCGTAATAGTTTTTTTATTAACGGTATTATACATGTTGATTCCTTTTGCAGCCTATGAGCCTATCACCATCGTCGCGCACCGTCACTATCATCGCACGCCATGGACAGTGGCAAAGAAAGGAGCAGTGACATAGAAGGAGCATAAGCCAAAATTATAAGCAAGCTCAATCCATAAATCGTAATTTTATGCAGAAACAACGACAATCTTAAAGGAAATATCGAAAGGTCAGACTATACACATTGATATTTTTCAAGACAACAAACACACTGTCTTCCACATTCTTACACATATATCTCATTGGAAAAAAAGTGGACTAACCCGTCGCGACAGCAAGCCTATTAAGCTTGCCTAGCCACGTTGCAAAAACCCAGATAAATGGGTATCTAACCACTAACATAAGAAATTCACATCTTTCAATTAACCATATAGATCAAGAAATCAAATAGGAAAGCATATATATTCTTAATTTAAGCTTAATAATGCCAAAAAATAGTCACCAGAAGTATCGGCAACCAAGCATCCAACAATAATTGCACCACCGAAACCACCACTACTAAACAAACCCCCTTCGCTCATATGTTATTAAATACCTTTACTAAAGAGCGACCACAGTCGTTGGTGAGATCTGCTGAGAGCAAAGCAATAAAGATTGAAGAAGGTGTGTGTTGAGATGCGTTTTGAGAGAGAAGAGTGTTGAGTGGTGTTTTTAGAGAGAGAATAGT
The DNA here is from genome assembly GCA_026074375.1 of Tanacetum coccineum. Lineage (NCBI taxonomy): Eukaryota > Viridiplantae > Streptophyta > Magnoliopsida > Asterales > Asteraceae > Tanacetum > Tanacetum coccineum. The sequence goes on from BQNB010012417.1 coordinate 27,648, forward strand.
GTGTGGTTTTGTGTTTTTAGAGAGAGAAGAGTACGTGGTTTTTGTTGGTTTGGTTTGATGATACACGTACGTAGCGTTTTACCATACAATGCACAAAGTACACATTTCCCACATTGTACTCCCAAAGCTACCGCTTTTTAGTAAAGGTTTTTAATTTTGAATCTTCCATTTTCCGCTACCATTGAATTCATTGATTCTTCAAGAACATTCCTTGACCTTAGCAAACTAGGGTTGATATCGATTGAACAATATGTGGATTAAACCATGAAAAAAAACCTACAAACAATTATTAGTATCATTAGTTACACAAAAATGTAATTAAACAATCAATAAAGATGAAGTAATTTTAAAGCTTACATAATGGGGGCAATAATAAAAATGACGACCTCAATTATTGTGAGTCCATGAAGTACAAAATACAGTTCGTTTACCACACAAACAATTGATTATATCAACTTAATTTTAAAACAACAAAAAATTAAGGTCAAGGTTTAGTTTAATATGTAGATGTGTGAATTGGTATCGAGTAGTTGGCTTTTTATTTGGGTGCAATATTTGATGGATAGGATATTAAATGGAGAACAATGTGTAAAAAGACCAAAACAACATCTTGTGCGGGTAATGTGTATGTTAACGGAAGCAAGAAGTATCGTTGTCTGATTCCAGAGATGATACTATTAGCAAACCGAATGGATTAAGGCTTAGCCCAAGCCTTAATGGTTTAGGTTTAGTCTGTTATGTTAGCTTATTTATCAAGTTATCTTGTACTCTATATATACACAACATTATTAATAATAAAGGCAATCACTTTACCATCTCTAACATGGTATCAAAGCCTAAAGATCCCTCCTAAAAAAAACCCTAACCAACAATTCGTTACAGTAGCCTACCACAAAAAGAATTCACCAATAAAAAATAATATACCACTATCGCTGCATACTGACTGCTCAACTCACTGCTTACACGGATGTCGATTGGCTTGGTTTCCCTGTCACTCGTCGTTTCACATCTGGCTATTTTGTTTTTCTTGGAGATAACTTGTTTTCTTGGTCTGCTACATAATCTAGGTCAAGCGCTGAAGCTAAATATCGAGGTGTAGGCAATGTTGTTGCTGAAACAGCTTGGTTACGTAATATTTTGTGTGAGCTGCATGCATCTATTTTTACTACTACTTTGGTTTATTGTGATAATGTCAGTGATGTCTATCTCTCCAATAATCCAGTTCAAATCAGCGCACCAAACATATAGAGCTTGATATTCAATTTGTTCGTGATTTTATGGCAAAAGGTCTTGTACGCGTCATGCATGTTCCCTCTCGCTATCAATATGCCGATATATTTACCAAGGGTCTTCTTATTGCATTGTTTCAAGATTTTCGCTCCATCTTGAACGTCCGAAGACCCCCGCTCAAACTGCGAGTGTGTATTAGCAAACCAAATGGATTAAGGCTTAGCCCAAGCCTTAATGGTTTAGATTTAGTCCATTATGTTAACTTATTCATCAAGTTATCTTGTACTCTATATATAGAGAACATTATTAATTATTAATAATAAAGGTAATCAATTTACAATCTCTAATAGATGCATGCCTCAAAGATTTATCATAGAGATAGTAAATGCACTTTTGGAAAGATAGGGACAACATGTAATTTTGCCAAAATTTCAGGGGCGATTTATGCAATATACTAAATATTATTTCATGAAAATTTCCATATGCGTGTATATCTTCATTGTTCTTCTACCTTTTTATTCCAACATTTAAGAGGAAAAAGATCGTGTGTGACCGATCATTTCGAAGCCATTTCCAAGATGACCATGGCTTGCTTTTATATACAAAAAATGACTATGATATAATTACGACTAGTACTGTAAAGTAATTATGCTTTACGTCGATATATGATTGTAAGCTTCAGCCACAAATTAATAAAGGAGAGCTTTCTAAATAGCAATGTGTTATCCTTTTGTTATCGTACTGACTTATCTATTCTAAGTGCATTACATCATCAAATATTCGAATTATATCCGTTTTGAAAATAATGTAGTTTCTTTCTTCTTCTTAATTTTGATTTTTTTTTCTTTTGTATATTGTATTTATTTTTATGATAAAGCTATCTAAAAAAAAAGAAACGTTGGTTGTCAGATAACACTTGATCATATTCCAAATACTGTATGTAATGAAATTTAAACCTGATAATAATTTTGAATGTTAAGCTTAAGCCTAATAAATCCATGAATGTCAAATCAGTCATCAAACATTTTATAGACCATACATCAACTGGGCCTTGGCTCGGTTCGTACAATTCTCTCACCGCAAATATTCAGTTGACCGGTTAAAAAAGAGCTATTTGGATATTGGTCTAGGTACAATCTCAACTCCTGGTTAATTAGGTCAATTGGGACAGGTGCCGATTGCCCGATGTCGAATTTTTGGGCAAGGGTTTGATTAGCATCAAAAGATGAATTGGATCAAGAAGTTCTCACCGTTGTACACCTTCTGAATTTTATAGACCATACAAAATTATTGTTTTCATGTAAATTACCATTAAATCAACTAAAAAATTATGATTGTAATTGGTTGGAAGGTTCGTGTTAGAATCTAATTCCCTTCGCGTTGTCTGAGATTATAATTATATAGATGACGACTGCTTTTTCCTTTTCTTTTGCTTTATACGAAATGTTTGCAAGCCGTGCTTTCATGGCAGTTTTTGTTGAAATCTAAAAATAATGATTTTCCTTTTTATTAAATTAAATGTATAGGATTGCGCGTATTTATATCCTTATAAACCTAATCATCTAAAAGTAGACAGAACAACTATTTAGTGAACCATCGGGCAATGTCTAGTTAATTGATTAAGGAAAAGCTTTATAAAGAAAGGTCATGGATCGGCTTCAATGACATTTTTGTCTAAATTTCACTGAAACTTATGATTATTGCTTGGGCCAAGTCTTCAGAAGAGTCAGCCGATTCTTGGTGTGAACAAATTATGTTTTCCTGCTGATTAAATGCATCAGAAGTTTAAAACTATTATGTGATAGAGTACTTTGAAGAAAAAAATTTCTTTTTGCATATCGTTTAAAAAGATTTGCAGATTTTTATGCATAGAGTAAAAAAAATTTGTGGCGATTTACTGACTCTCTTTTAACAAAACCACATTAAGAAAACGTAAGAGTTGATGAGCTGCAAATTGAGATAATTGATTATTTGACATTTTAACTGCATTGGGTTTGAGCTTCTTTCATTAGCCCAGAGTCTACTTGGGATCTACTAGAGAACGGGATTACTCTCAATATCTTCTTGTTAATAATCGTGATCAAAACTAACATATAATAGTCTTTGTGGCCATCGGATTTTACTGAGTGGTAACTTTCTGGGCAGGGACGGAACCAGGACCAAATATAACCGGGTGCACAATTTTTTTTGAACCGTAACACTAGAAACATTTTTCGATGGACCGGGTGCATTTAACATGCATTTAGGAAAAATCGACATTTTTTTTCAAAAATTAACACTAAATCGAAAAAATCCATGGGGTTCCCGGGCACCCACGGGAACCCCCTGGTTCCGTCCCTGTTGCTGGGTACGACAAAAACCACACTTAAGCCATCTTAATTTGGTGACTGGCAGACTACCCGGTAGAACTGAGGTACTACGACATGCCTACAGCTATTTTATTACGATGGCCAGTCAAATTAAATTCTTAAAAAGAGCCTAAGTTGTTCAAATTAACATTGTGGGGATTAAGTTGTTACGTTTCGGTATAGAGTTATAGAATGTGCTAATGTGCTATATCAACACTATGTCCACATGGCTACATCGATACATTTCTAAAGGTGAAACATATACAAGCAAGTCCCCCGCCTGCGCCCTCTTCCACGCCATCTTGATGTCACATTTCACCGTCGTCTAAAGTAAATCATCATATGAATTGTTATGTGTAGGAGGATGTATGAGTTTTGTCTAGAAAAATAATAATGTATTGTTTGGAAAGATGTAAGTCTATTGGATAGGTTATGTTTGGTAAAATTAATTGTTGCTGGAACTGGAGATGCAGCTGTAGATGGAGATGGTGATGGAGATTATGAAAAGAGATTATTTTTATAAGCTGCATGAAGTAGCATTTGATTTTAAAAGATTATAAAAGATTATTTTTTTTTATAATCTCTTATAATTGTATCTACCAAACGAAGCTTATATTTTAAGTAGCTTATTTTTCAAAAAAATAAGCATAATCTCTTAACAATCTTGTGTACCAAACATGCCCTAGCGTTTTTGGCCTTCGACTAGTAACAAAGATAAGTTATAGTTACATGGGGGTATAATTGTACATTCACATGTGAAGTACGACTGAAATAATAAACATAATTAACGGAACAACTGGATTTTTCTTTGATGATGACATGGATAAAGAAAACGCTAACAGCCGGTGATCAGTTATGGAAGTAACCCGATAAACATAGTTTTGAACGTTGAGTACTTTATTGAACATACACGTGATGTTGAGTAATCTAAATAAACAAAATAACAGTTTAATAACTTGGACGAACATTTTCGCAAATTCGAGTACTCTTTTTATATAAACCCTCTACAATTGTCTTTCTGTTTTTTAGAAAGGCCAAATTAAATAAACCGCAGGAGTTGAGGAGAATGAGATTTTTGAACTTTAATATAATAATTAGAGAAATCTGCAAATATGCTTCCTGTGGTTTCCCAAATTTGCAGATTTGCTCCCCAACTTCACGAAAGTGCAGGCGGCCTCCCCAAAACAAAACTTGTGTCGCATTCATGCTCCCTGGCAGGGAGCACGAGTGCAATGAAAGTTTCAAACTGAGGAGGCCACCTGCACTTTCGTGAAGTTGGGGAGTAAGTCTGCAATTTTTGCAAACCACAGGGAGCATATTTGCACTTTTCTCTAATAATTAGATTGGGATTGGGCATCTTTCGTTAACCCAGTAGCCTACTTGGGCTTCTACCATCTCTTTTTTTCTATATCACTACTAATGTACCAATCATATAATTTTGATTAGAGAACAGGATTATTCTCAATATTTTGCTGTTAGTAAATGTGATCAAATTAAAATATAATCATCATTTTGTGGCTGTCGGATTTTACTAATTAAATTGGTAACTTCCTGGGTACGACGAGCACACCACTAAAGCCGTCTTAATTTGGTGATTGGCAGACCACCCGTTATAACTGAGACAGTACATGCCTACATGGGCTATTTTGTTATGATGGCTAATGAAGTTCTCAAGTTAAAGTTATGGGAATTAAGTTGTAGACGTGAGCAGAAAAACCGATTCCGGAACCCGTCCCGGTATTGAAACCGAAAACCGAACCGGTCAACCTCGGTTTTGACCTGAATCAGTTCCGGTTCTTGGCTAAACCAGCGGTTTGGAACCAGTTTAGGCTTTTCGAGTATCTACCGGTTCGTGGACTGGTTTTTCGAACCGTAAAACCCGGTTCGGTTAACCGGTTTGGAACCGGTTCCAGATATATTCTTTTTCAAAATTCGAATCTTGCTTTTATAATGTGGAGGGACTCGTAGTTATTGGTTAACTAGTTATTAAATCTCAACAGTGGCATCACGAGTCATCCTCGTTTGGTGTTTATGGGTTACACACGAATTAAACTTGCTAGGGCTGCATGAGAAAACGTTCATTTATTGTTTTATTGAAAAATTATGGCAACAACATGCAATTCTTATCATAAAGAATAAATAAAGACCTATAACTAAACTAATATTACTTGTTAATAAGAAGAATATATTAAAATTAAAAGTTAATTAACCTACTATGTTATTCTATTTTTTATCTCGGCCTTAAGACTCACGCAATCATGTTATATGATGGATGTGGCGATCTAGGCACTTTAGCAGAAAACCTAGTGAGAGTCTTTTGGTTCTCCGTTTGAGAAAGACTCTTTTGAGAACTCGAGGCATTATATGATTTACTGCTCAATATTTGCAAATAGACTTTATGAAACTCAAAAAACGGACTAATACTTAAAGAGAAATTTGGTTTGAACATGTCTGATATTATACACGTAATCATACTCCTTGTGACCAATTATGTGTTATTTGTGAAACTGGGGTTTTTGGAAAAATTTAATACGGACACTAAACTATGAAATTTGATTTCTTGTGAAATATTAGTTTTTATATGCTTTTATCATATGATGTATCACTACTGCTCCATGGCTTAATTGTCCATGACTCTAGTAAACTTCTAGTGTTAAATTGATCTTTAATCTTCTCCCCCCCACTACATGCTTTGGCATATGAGGACATTATTAGAATAACTTGTGTCTTCGAATACATGCAGAAGTACAATATAGGGTTTGATCAATTTGTAATGCTTCCCGTGATATTGGCATATATAAAGCTAATGTTAGCAAAGGGTTTTCTTAATATTAATACATCATTAGTCAATTGGAAGTATGGCTCACCCATTATGGACAAACTATAAGAGAAGTTTAAGGCGGGTTGTTTCTCCCCAAAAGAAGTCAGGTTTTTAATATGCTTCGCGCTGACCTGTTTCTCCGCTTCTTTGTGCGTCTAAAATGGAGCTACCAAGAACATTTGACAAAATGATGTCTATACCAAAAAGGTTAACAAAATGTTTTCTTAACTTGTGCTACAAGATGTTTTGCATGCTTCTTGTACACGATTTTGTCACATTTATGTGTATACCTCTACGTGAAGTTTTAAGTCTATTCCAGCCAAATAAAGAACACGTGCACTTGGTTTGACCTCTCTGGTCAGACCTCAGGACCTTTCCAACCCATGGCGAATATTTTCATAGGTCAGATCTATGTCAATTTTCGCACGTTCTTTTTTGGTCGACTTAAATCGAGTCACCTGGTCAGACCTCGAACCCGAGGCATAAGATGAGACAAAATATGCATTTGACATTGCTATAATATTTACTAATGTCACAAGTCTCATATAACTAAGAGTTGCATTCTATGCAATTAACGCTCGTCACTTACCTCTTGCCCTACTTGTTTACACGTTGATCAGACCTCCGGTAATAAATGGGAGGTCAAGTTGGATCTTAGTCTTATTAGTAATTAATTGGGTAGTTAATTCTTTTAAAAATTTAATTATCGACAATATTAATTATTTGAACTTTTTATGATTGTAGATGACTACCTTCGTAGTTACCAATTCGGTTTTCAAGGGTTTCTTTGAGAAACAAAAACTAACTGGACCCAACTTCATTGACCGGTACAGATAACTTAAGATTGTACTATCAGTTGAGGATAAGTTGGATTACCTAGAGCAGTCAATTCCTCCTGCTCCTGTCCTAGCTCAAGTTGGTCAGCAAGTTGCTCCAGAAGCCCTTACAGCGCATACTGCATGGGTTAAAGGATTAAAAGAGATTGTTGGACTCATGCTCATGACTATGGAACCAGATATCCAACGAAATCTGGAAAACCTTAGTGCCTATGACATGTTGCAGGAGTTAAAAACTATGTTTGCTCAACAAGCAGAGCAGGAGCTTCTTCAGACTGTGAGAGATTTTCACTCTTGCAAACAGGAATAAGGGCAGTCTGTTAGCTCTTACGTTCTCAAAATGAATATCTATATAGAAAATCTTGAGCGCCTAGGCCACCCCGTGTCTCTTAATCTTGGAGTGAGTCTTATTTTGATCTCTTTACGCAAGGATTTTGACAGTTTTGTGCAGAACTATAATATGCACAGCATGGGGAAGACGGTTAATGAGTTGCATGCTATGCTGAAGCTCCATGAGCAAACTCTGACCAAGAAAGATCCTGCACTTCATGCAATTCGGGCAGGCAAAGTCTAGAAAAAGAACAACAAGCAAAAGAAAACGCAGTTGGTTGCTAGGGGCAAAAATCAAAGGAAATGGAAAAGTAAGCTTGCTTATGCTCCCAAACCTAAGATTCCCCCTCCACCAAAGAAGGAAAATCCAGCTAAGGACTAAATCTGTCATCAATGCGGTGATATAGGTCATTGGAAGAGGAATTTTCCCTAGTATTTAGCCGAGTTGCTGAAGAACAAGAAGCTATCTCAATGAGCTAGCGGTTCAGGTATCTTCACTATAGAATATAACACCCCCATTTTTGACATATAGCAGCGGAAGCTAATCTGGGGTATTATTTTATAGTACAACAGTCATAATCATAGAAAACGAATCATAAAGAGATGTTTTTGGAAAATTTAGTTATCATTCATTTATTCATCAGAGTTTTTACAAACAGAGAGGTCCCAACATCTAAAAACATAAAGTTTGAATGATAACAGTTTAGCCATCTTCAAGTCTGTGTCACTCCGTGCCATAAGATGCTCAGTTACCTGAGATAAACATGCTAAAAATTTAACACAATGTTTGAGTGAAATTCATAGGTTTATGGTAAACAATTTGAATACAAGTTATCATAACATTGGGTTACGTTATTATACACCCATAAGTGTAATAATTGCAATGTGTACAATTATTATGGAAAACAGTATTATTGCGTCTAAGCTCATGGCATCAAGTGTAGCATGTATCCCCCTCGCGGGTTTATATATAATGTCTAATGGCCACGTGTAGGTAATGCCTATATACTTATGAGTTTTAATATAGTGCGTTTTGGTTACCTATCCGGCTTACCACAAACGGGATTATCAATCCAATAGGCATATCCTGATATTCGTGTTCCACTCGAATAGTGAATTATTGGTTACCAATGATACGGTGGAGGGTCTTTGGCATAAAGGGACTTAGACAACAGATGCAATAACATATCAGGATAGCATACATTTAGAAAAAACTTGTATTCATGGTTTATAGCATGTATCTCCCTCGCGGGTTTATGAAACATTTAAAAGAGTTAAATGCGAGGCTATGAACTCACCTTAACAGTACAGGGAAATTTGATTGATGGGCTCAAACAGGATATCAAAGTGAATGTACGGCTTCGGTTCACGTACTCATAAAAGGGTTTATATGTCATGTCTTAGTGTGAATTGTTTATGTTTTCAAAACTTTATAATGCTTTATCGTATTTATTTTGATTTATTAATATATGGATTAATTTTGTATCAATTGTTAGGGTCTATCATAATCCAGAGGCCAATGTGTATGTATTGAGGAGACAAAGCACTTTAAATCGTAAGAACACCAGCAAAATCATACCAAAACAAATATCAAATGGAACCCTGACATGAAAATTCCCTAGTATGTGATTCGATAAGATTTTAAATTTCTTCAAAAAAGTTAGTCACTCCGATGATAAGTCTACAGTTATTTATATTAAGACGTAATTGGTTTATATAATGCGTCGATCGTTGATTATAACGTCTAATTGTGCCGGGTTGAATAAATCGATGTTTTATAATATTAATATATATTTTTATAATTTATATAAAAATATTATATTTTATATTTTTAAGTTTGCAAAAATGGCAATATATACCCTTGATTTATAAACTTTTACAAGTTTAGTCCTTTATATATAAAGTATATATAATTTAATCCTTTAACTTTGAAACTTGGCAAGATAGGTCCTTATAGTTATAACTTTAGAAAAATGACATTTTCAGCCCCTCTAGTTATAAATTTTAGAAAGTTACGATATATACCCCTTGCATGGAAATGATTTACAAATCAAGTCCAAAAAGCCATGCAAGCTTATTTTAGGATTCCAAATGATATTTGCAGGTTATAGATTATTAGAATAAGCTAAAACAAGATGTTCTAACGTAACAAAAGTTTAGAAAAAAGATTCGTTAGCTAGAAAATCAAAACGGGTCGTTTTTAGGGTTTTAATCAAGAACACATGGGTTTGAGGATTCAAGGGATCAAACAAGAGTTTATATATGATCTTAAGAGTATTATGAACATTCTAAAATAGATTATGAGTTTATTGAACAAGATTATAAGCTTACTTGAGCTAAAATGGGTCGAAATGGGATTTTCAGGTTCGTATGCTTAGTAACGATTTCAAGGGCTCCTTTTTCTTGATTCTTGGCTTCTATTCTGATCTTAGGGACCTCACTTGATCCTCCTTGGTCTGATTTATAACTCCATTGATGTGTATGATGAAATTTGAGATGTGTTTGAATGAGGGTGTATGTTTCGGCTATATATAGTGCTCAAAGAGCCTTAGTGCCCAAGTTTTGATGTTGGATGAGTGTCCTAGCTAGTGGAGATGACTAATGAAGGCTAGATGGTGATTAGGAAGAGCTAATAAGGTAGCTATGAATGGTGGAGTGGTGTAGAGGGTCACGGCTAACCACAAGGGTGACAAGGAGGTGTTTGTTTACTTGGTGGCCAAAGGAGGTGAATAAGGTGCTTGTAAGGTACTTGGGTGGCTGCTAGGTGATGTCATGGTGATACAAGGGAGGTACTTGAGGTGCTTGGTTGCTTAAAAATGGGTCAAAATAAAAATAAAGGGGTGTTGGGTTGGATTAGGGTTTCAGCTTAGGATTTAGGGTTTTAATTTGAGTTAAGGTTAGGGTTTAGGATAGATTAAGGTTTAGGATTAGTGTTAGGATTAATTTTTAGGGTTTAGGATTAATGTTTAGGGTTTAGTTTTAAGGTTTAGGGTTTAGTTTTAGGTTTAAAGTGAAATTAGAGTTCCGTTTAGGGTTTAAGGTTTAGATTAGGGTTTTAGAATAACTTAGGGTTTAGGTTTAGGGTTTAGGAGTCATGCATTAAGTGCTTGTACCTAGTGCTAAAGTGGTGGTAAGAAACTAGAATGAATTTGGAGGTAAAATGACCTAGTTTGACTTTTTTGCATTATTGACTTGTACATTGAGTATTTAGGACTTATACATTGACTTGGAGGGAAAATATAATTCAAATACTGTGCATTGTACACTTGTACACATGCTTAATGGCTTGCACGTTCATTTTATATGTATACATTACATATAATTAGGGTTTTGATATAAACGTTTAACGTTTAATGCTTGCTTTGAGATAACGTTTTGAAAAGTATGATAAATGGGTAATGTACTTGGTAAAAATGATATTAGAGTATAGACTTGACATATTAGGATGTTTACATGATATAAACATAGATATAGATGGCATTGATAAAGGTTGCGTGAGCTCGTTTACTTTAGAGATGCAAGTTACGTTGCATAATGAGATAAAGCAAAAAATTCCCTGTAAAAGGTGGTATATTACAGTGCATCTAATTTAATAGATGGATATTACAGTACATCTAATTTAATAGATGGATATTACATTGATGAAAATTGCGGGTTGTTATAGTCTCCATCCCTTAAAAGAAATCTCGTCCTGAGATTTAGTTGGATGCCGGAGTGATGTTTGAAAACAGATGTGGATACTTGGCACGAATTTGATCTTCGCGTTCCCATGTAAATTCTGGTCCTCTTTTAGAGTTCTATCTTACTTTGATTATAGGAATACGACTTTGTTTCAGTTGCTTGACTTCTCGATCCATGATTTCTATAGGTTCTTCCACAAAGTTGAGCTTGTCATCAAGCCAAAGCTCTTTCATTGGAATGACAAGGGATTAGTCAGATAAGCATTTCTTTAGATTAGAAACGTAGAAAGTACTGTGGACATTACTGAGCTCTTTAGAAAGCTCTAGTTTGTATGCCACTGGACCGACTCTTTTAAGAATCTTAAATGGTCCAATGTACCGGGGATTAAGCTTTCCTCATTTTCCGAATTGGATGACACTTTTATGAGGTGATACTTTTAACATAACGCGATCCCCAACTTGAAATTCTAAATGCTTTCGTCTTACATTGGCATAACATCTCTGCCGGTCTCTTGCAGCTTGCAAGTGTTGACGAATTTGCACTATTTTCTCGGTGGTTTCATGGATTATTTCTGGTCCCGTGAGTTGAACATCTCCAACTTCGGCCCAGCAAACAGGTGATCTTTACTTTCGACCATAAAGTGCCTTGAATGGTGCTGCCTTAATACTGGCATGGTAACTGTTATTGTAAGAAAATTCTACTAATGGTAAGTGTTTTTCCCATCCTTTTCTAAAATCTATAACACAGGCTCGAAGCATGTCTTCGAGTGTTTAAATAGTTCTTTCACTTTGTCCATCAGTTTCGGGATGATATGCCGTACTTATGTCTAATTGAGTACCCAAAGCATCTTGTAATGATTGCCAGAATATGGATGTGAAATGACTGTCATGATCCGAGATGATAGATATTGGCACGCCATGCCGAGAGACTATTTATTTGATGTATAACCTTGTAAGGGTTTCCATACTATCTGTCTCTCGGGTAGGGATGAAGTGTGCGGATTTGGTGAGACGGTCGACAATGACCCAGATTGTGTCATATCCGCTTGATGTTTTGGGAAGTTTTGTAACGAAGTCCATCGTTATTCTCTCTCACTTCCACATAGGAATCTCTGGTTGTACCAGTAAGCCGGATGGCTTCTGACATTCTGCTTTAACTCTAGAGCATGTTAAACACTTGCCAACATACTCAGCGATGATTGCCTTTATGTTAGGCCACCAATAGAGTTTCTTTAGATCCTGATACATTTTGTCAGAACCTGGGTGAATGGAATACTTTGATTTATGAGACTCATGCATGATCAAGTCTCTTAGATTACCAAAGAGTGGTAACCAACTTCGATTCTTGATACAACGAGTTCCATCAGGACGTATATCAAATGATTTGTCCATTCCTCGTAAGTTCTCAGCCTTGATGTTTTCTTCTTTGAGTGCTTCATTTTGGACTTGGAGAACTTGTGATGGTAATTTTGGATGAATGGTCATAACTAATGATCTAACTCGGAGTGGTTTGATTCGTTCCTTCCGGCTTAAGGCATCTGCTACAACATTTGCTTTTCCAGGATGGTAGCGAATCTCACAATCGTAATCTGCAAGCAATTCTATCCAACGGCGTTGTCTCATGTTCAACTCTTTCTGATCAAGGATATGCTGAAGACTTTTATGATCAGTGAACACAGTACATTTGGTTCCATACAGATAGTGTCTCCAAAATTTAAGAGCGAACACTACTGCTCCTAATTCGAGATCATGAGTGGTATAGTTTTCTTCATTAGGCTTAAGTTGTCGGGATGCGTATGCAATAACCTTCTCTCTTTGCATTAACACCGCTCCCAGACCTTGATGGGATGCATCACAGTAAACAACAAAATCGTCGTTTCCTTTTGGTAATGCTAAGATTAGAGCTTCAAATAACTTTTGTTTTAGCAGTTGGAATGCCGACTCTTGGTCTTCGCCCCAGATATACTTCTTATTTTTCTGGGTTAATTCAGTCAAAGACTTTGCAATCTTCGAGAATTCTTTGATACATGCATAAAAAGGGTCAACACAAAGGTTGAGTGAAAGTCATAGGATTGTATAAAAAAATGGATGAAATTAAGGTTTGTTATACACCCATAAGTGTAATAACTGCAATGAGTATAATTATTATAGAAAATAGTAATATTGTCCTAAGCTTATGAATCACATATTTAAACTCAATAGAACCGGAACCTTTACCAGGAGATAAATTAGATACACTACCCTACGGGGATACTTCGATCTACTATCCAAAGAGATATTGGGAGATATTACCCAAAAATATATTGGGAGATATTGCCCAAAGAGATATTAGGAGATATTACCCAAAGAGATATTAGGAGATATTACCCAAAGAGATATTAGGAGTTATTACCCTAAGAGACACTTTCATGTATTTAGGCAATAGTATATCAGGGTAGCATATAGTTTAAGAGAAACACTTGCATCATGGTTTACATAGATATCAACATGTTTATACAGCAATGAGATTAAGAACACATATAAGTCTTAAGAAATTAAGATCACATAAGTTATAAATTAAACGAGTAAGTAAAAGAGTTTGTAACAAGCATGTATCCCCCTCGCGGGTTTATAAAACATGTAAATAAGTAAAGGCGAGGTTATGAACTTCACAATATCGGTTTTAAGTACTTGTATATATTAAAAACAATTGAGCATGTATCCCCCTCGCGGGTTTATAAAACATTCAAAAGATTGAAAGGCGAGGCTATGAACTCACCTGATATGTAGATGTAATAAATATTCCAAAATGAAAGCTGACGACCTTATCACAATCTTAACAGGGAAGGTTGATATAGCAAAAAATGAAAGCTGACGACCTTATCACAATCTTAACCGGGGAATGTTGATATAGTAAAATGATAGTAAATAGCCACGTCACACAACCTGAGTAGAATATGTCAAGTCTTAGGAAGATTGTACTTTAGAACTTTGGTTTAAGAGTTATGAGTTTGATTGAAGAGTTTGGAATTATTGTATCACCGTTCGGGCCATCATAATTCAGAAGTCATTCAGTAAACGTTTGAGGAGCTAGGGCACTTTAAATCGTAAACCCAACAACTCAGTCAGAACGTAATACCAAGATGAAACTCCTTAATATGAAGCTCCCTAGTATTGTGGTACAATATAGCTTCCGGATGATCGGTTTTAAGCGTTTTAATCAATATCTGGAAATGTTAAGCACGTCAAGCGTTAATTAAAGTTATGTCTTGTAATGTTTTGAACATGATTTTATACTTTTTCAAAATGTTACATTTTAGACCCTTGAGAATGAAAAGTGGCAAAATATACCCTCGGAGTTTGCACTTTTACGAGTTTAGTCCTTAAAGTTTAAATGATATACCAAGTAAACCTTGTACTTTGAAAAGTGACATAATAGACCCCTGTAGTTATAACTTTGATAAAATGACATTTTTAGTCCTTTTAGTTATAAGTTTCTAAAAGTTATGATATTTACCCCTTGCATGGATTATAATTACAAAACATGTCCAAATTGCCATGCAAGCTTTTTTTAACATTTCAATAGACATTTATAAGTTATAATAAACTAAAACATGAAGGTTTAACATAATGAAAGTTTAAAATAACAATTCGTTAAGCTAGGAAGCAAAACGGGTCAAATTAGGGTTTCGAAACGTAAACGAGTGGGTTTTAAGTTCAAATTCATTCATTAATCAATAAAGTGGTTATTTTAACATTAGTTAAGCATGCTAGGATAGTTTATAACAACATTTAACCATTATGACATTTAGTTTTAAGAAAAACATAAAATTAGGGTTTCGGGTGTACGGTTTTGGATCAAAATAGAAAATGAGCATGAATTGAGTTATGAAACTTTAAAAAGAGTTTATTTAGGATCATATGAACATTATAAGGGTGTATTAGCAGGTATGAAGTTGATAGAACCTGGGTTTGAGCTTATAGCTTAGAAATGGGTCAAAATCGGGACTTTTAGCTTCGTACGCCTAGAATAACGACTCCTGGGCTTCTCTTCTTGGTTTATTTTGCTTCCTTTCAGAACTTGAGCCTTCTTAAGACCTCTTAGGATCTCTTAGAGCAAAGGATTGCTGCTATGTAAGGGTTATAGAGGAGGAAGTAGGGGATGAGTTCGAATAAAGAGTTTATGCTTCTATTTATAGTTGAAATGATCTTGGTGGCTAAGGAATGCTTACGATCTGATATAGGACATGTGTAAGGGCTATAGGGTGATGAGGAGAGGCTATAGAATGAGTTGTATTAGCTAGAAACTAGCTTAAGGGTGTTGGCTTGCTTTGGTGATGCCGCAGCTAAGAAAAGAGACAAAGGGGTAATGTGGTTCATTTTGGTACCATGAAATGGAGTAGATATTTAGGAGGGGTGCTTGTAACCAGGTTAGGGATGAAGTAGCTTAGTCATGGAGGTGCTTGATTGCAATATAGGACTTTGGAATGGGTTAAAATGAAAGAAACTAGGTTTCGAGTTCATTAGGGCTTATTTAGGGTTTTCAAGCTTGTAATTCATGTACATTTGATCAATAATGATGGATTAATGTTTGTAAGGATTTTATTAAGGATTAATAACAAGAATTGATAGGTGGTTTGGGTTTAAAATAGGTGAAAATGAGTAAACGGGTCTAAAGTTCCAATTAGGGCACAATTAGGGTTTCTTGGATTCAATTTGCATATAGTTGAAGTAAAATGATGAAATGATGATTGTATATGATTTAGAATGTTGTAAATTAAGTTATTACAACTTATTTGAGTATTGGTTTAGGTTTACAATGGATAAAAATGAAGAAACGGGTTATGGTTTAGAAACTAGCTCGGTTTTAGGGTTTAGGGTTTTGAATTAGGGTTTTGAGTGTAAAAATATGTATGAAAGCTTATGAATAGAATAATTAGGGTTTACACATTGTATATTGAGTGTAGTAGCTTGTACAAAAGTAATGGTGAAGAAATTAGAATGAAAACGGAGGTAAAACGGCTATTTTGGAGATCATGCTTAATGACTTGTACATTGAGCTTTTAGAGACTTGAACTATGAGTTGAAGAGATTTTATATTTCAAATGAGATGTTATATTGCTTGTACATATGCTTTAGTAGCTTGTGCATTCACTTTAGATATTAAACCTTCATGGAATTAGGGTTTAGAGGTATACGATAACGGTTTAAAGCCCGTTTTGATATAACGTTGCGAATGGTACATTATAGGAATAATGTACTTTGTAACAAGGATATGATGATATTGACTTGAAATATTGTGATGTTTGCTTGACATATATGAAGACAGGATGGCCATAGATAGGTTGCGTGAGCTTGTCTACTTTAGTTATGCAAGTTACTTTATATATTGAGATATTGACAATGCAAGTAATGTAATAAAGCGAAAAATTTCCCTGTATAATTGTGATCATAGTAAAATAGGTTTTGCATTTGATGAAAATTCTTGGGTTGTTATAGATGATGAGACTAAGCCATAGATAGAAATAAAGAGTCAGGGTTATACACCACAATAAGGGATGATGAGAAAAATTATTTAAAAACAGGAGAAGTTACAATGTTGGTATCGTTTAGGGCTTTCTAGCCATATAAAATAGGTCTCACAACTTAGAGTGGAGGGAGACCATCATACAGAGATATACATCACAATAAGGGATGATGAGACAATTTATTTAAAAATAGGAGAACAAGTTATAATGTTGGTAACGTTTAGGGCTTTCTATGCATATAAAATAGGTCTCACAACATATAATGTTGGTAATGTTTATATGGCTAGATTTTTTAGCACTTTTTAGCCATATAAATTAGGTCTCACAAATTATATTCGAGGGAGATCATCATGAAGAGAAAGTGAATTAGAAGAGAAAGATTAATAATATTACTCTGGAATTAGGGATGACTCTAACCAGAGAGATATTAACGAATAGAGAGAGTGAAGGAGACGATAAGAGTAAGCCATAAAAAGAAATAAAGTGTCGTGGTTATACACCACAATAAGGGATGATGAGACAAGTTATTTAAAAATAGGAGAACAAGTTATACTGTTGGTAACGTTTAGGGCTTTCTATGCATATAAAATACATCTAAGTTGTGAGACCTATTTAGTATGGCTAGAAAGCCAAAAACAATACCAACATTGTAACTTGTTCTCCTGTTTTTAAATAACTTGTCTGATCATCCCTTATTGTGGTGTATAACCCTGATTCTTTTTTTTCTTTCTATGGTTTAGTCTCATCATCTCATTCACTTTCTCTATTCGTTGTTTTCTCTTTGATTGGAGTCATCCCTAATTCTGGAGTAAAATTATTAATCTTTCTATTCTAATTCACTTTCTCTTCATGATGCTCTCCCTCTACTCTAAGTTATGAGACCTATTTTATACGGCTAGAAAGCCCTAAATGATACCAACATTGTAACTTGTTCTCCTGTTTTTAAATAACTTGTCTCATCATCCCTTATTATGGCTAGAAAGCCCTAAACGATACAAACATTGTAACTTGTTCTCTTGTTTTTAAATAACTTATATCTCATCATCCTTTATTGTGGTATATAACCCAGACTCTTTATTTCTTTCTATGGTTTACTCTTATCGTCTCATTCACTTTCACTATTCGTTGATTTCTCTTTGCCTTTAGTCATCCCTAATTCTGGAGTAAAATTATTAATCTTTCTCTTCTAATTCACTTTCTCTTCATGATGCTCTCCCTCGACTCTAATTTGTGAGACCTAATTTATATGGCTAAAAAGTGCTAAACAATCTAGCCATATAAAATAGGTCTCATAACTTAGAGTGGAGGGAGAGCATCATGAAGAGACAGTGAATTAGAAGAGAAAGATTAATAATTTTACTCTAGAATTCAGGATGACTCCAAGCAAATAAAAATTAACGAATAGAGAAAGTGAATGAGACGATGAGTGTAAGCTATAGAACGAAATAACGAGTCAGGGTTATACACCACAATAAGGGATGATGAGAAAAGTTATTTAAAAATAGGAGAATAAGTTACAATGTTGGTAATGTTTAGGGCTTTCTAGCCATATAAAAAAGGTCTCACAACTTAGAGTGGAGTGAGATCGTCATGAAGTGAAAGTAAATGAGAAGAGAAAGATTCATAATTTTACTCCAGAATTGAGGATGACTCCAATGAAAGAGATATCAACGAATAGAGAAAGTGAAGGAGACGATGAGATTAAGCCATAGAACAAAATAAAGAGTCAGGGTTATACACCACAATAAGGAATAATGAGAAAAATTATTTAAAAACAGGAGAACAAGTTACAATGTTGGTATCATTTAGGGCTTTCTAGCCATATAAATTAGGTCTCACAACTTAGAGTGGAGTGAGATCACCATGAAGTAAAAGTGAATGAGAAGAGAAAGACGTCTCCTTCAATTTCTCTATTCGTTGATTTCTGTTTGCTTGGAGTCATCCCTAATTTCAGAGTAAAATTATTAATCTTTCTCTTCTAAATCACTTTCTCTTCATCATGCTCTACCTCCACTCTATGTTGTGAGACCTATTTTATATGGCTAGATCGTTTAGGGCTTTCTTGCCATATAAAATAGGTCTCACAACTTAGAGTGGATGGAGAGCATCATGAATAGAAATTGAATTAGAAGAGAAAGATTAATAATTTTACTCAAGAATTAGGGATGACTCAAAGCAAAGAGAAATAAATAAATAGTGAAAATAAAGGAGACGATGAGAGTAAGCCATAAAAAGAAATAAAGAGTCTGGGTTATATACCACAATAAGGGATGATGTAATAAGTTATTTAAAAATAGGAGAACAAGTTACAATGTTGGTATCGTTTAGGGCTTTCTAGCCATATAAAATAGGTCTCACAAGTTAGAGTGAAGTGAGATCATCATGAAGTGAAAGTGAATTAGAAGAGAAAGATTAAAAATTTTACTCCAGAATTAAGGATGACTCCAAGCATAGAGAAATCAACGAATGGAGAAACTGAATGAGATGATGAGACTAAGCCATAGAAAGAAACAAATAGTTGCGGTTATACAACACAATAAGGAATAATGAGATATATTATTTAAAAATAGGAAAACAAGTTACAATGTTGGTAACCATATAAAATAAGTCTCACAACTTAGTGTGGAGGGAGAGCATCATGAAGAAAAAGTAAATGAGAAGAGAAAGATTTATAATTTTACTCCAAAATTAAGGATGACTCTAAGTAAACCGAAATCAACGAATAAAGAAAGTGAAGGAGACGATAAAAGTAAGCCATGAAACGAAATAAAGAGTCAGGGTTATACACCACAATAAGGGATGATGAGAGAAGTTATTTAAAAACAGGATAACAAGTTACAATGTTGGTATCGTTTAGGGCTTTCTAGCCATATAAAATAGGTCTCACAACTTAAAGTGGAGGGAGAGCATCATGAAGAGAAAGTGAATTAGAAGAGAAAGATTAATAATTTTACTCTGGAATTATGGATGACTCTATGCAAACAGAAATTAACGAATAGAGAAAGTGAGGTAGACGATAAAAGTAAGCCATGTAACAAAATAAAGAGTCGGGGTTATACACCACAATAATGAGAGTAAGCCATGGAACAAAATAAAGAGTCGCAGTTATACACCACAATAAGGGATGATGAGATAAGTTATTTGAAAATAGGAAAACAATTTATAATGTTTGTATTGTTTAGGGCTTTCTAGCCATATAAAATAGGTCTCACAACTTAGAGTGGAGGGAGAGCATCATGAAGAGAAAGTGAATGAGAAGAGAAAGATTCATAATTTTACTCCAGAATTAAGGATGACTCCAATTAAAGAGATATCAACAAATAGAGAAAGTGAAGGAGACGATAAGAGTAAGCCATAGAACGAAATAAAGAGTCAGGGTTATACACCACAATAAGGGATGATGAAACAAGTTATTGAAAAATAGGAGAACAAGTTACAACATTGGGATCATTTAGGGCTTTCTAGCCATATAAAATAGGTCTCACAACTTAGAGTGGAGGGAGATCATCATGAAGAGAAAGTGAATGAGAAGAGAAAGATTTATAATTTTACTCTAGAATTAAGGATGACTACCAATTAAACAAAGATTAATGAATAGAGTAAGTGAAGGAGACGATAAAAGTAAGCCATAGAACAAAATAAAGAGTCGAGGTCATACACCACAATAATTGAAGATGAGATATGTTATTTAAAAATAAGAAAACAAGTTACAATTTTGGAATCGTTTAGGGCTATCTAGGCATATAAAATAGGTCTTATAACTTAGAGTGGAGGGAGAGCATCATGAAAAGAATGTGAATGAGAAGAGAAAGATTCATAAATTTACTCCAGAATTAGGGATGACTCCAAGCAAAGAGAAAACAACAAATAGTAAAAGTGAATGAGATGATGAGACTAAGCCATAGAAAGAAAAAGAGAGTTAGGGTTATACACCACAATAAAGGATGACGAGACAAGTTATTTAAAAACAAGAGAACAAGTTACAATGTTTGTATCGTTTAGGGCTTTCTAGCCTTATAAAGTAGGTCTCACAACTTAGAGTAGAGGGAGATCATCATGAAGAGAAAGTGAATGAGAAGAGAAAGATTCATAATTTTACTCCAGAATTAAGGATGACTCCAATTAAAGAGATATCAATGAATAGATAAACTGAAGGAGAAGATGAGAGTAAGCCACATAACGAAATAAAGAGTCGGGGTTATACACAACAATAAGGTATGATGAGACAAGTTATTTATGAACAGGAAAACAAGTTATATTGTTGGTATCGTTTAGGAGTTTCTAGCCATATAAAATAGGTCTCACAACTTAGATTGGAGGGAGATCATCATGAAGAGAAAGTGAATGAGAAGGGAAAGATTCATAATTTTACTCCAGAATTAAGGATGACTCCAACTAAATAGAAATCAACGGATAGAGAAAGTGAAGGAAACGATAAAAGTAAGCCATGTAAAGAAATAAAGAGTCGGGGTTATACACCATAATAAGGGATGATGAAACAAGTTATTTAAAAGTAGGAGAACAAGTTACAATGTTGGTATCATTTAGGGCTTTCTAGCCATATAAAATAGGTCTCACAACTTAGAGTAGAGGGAGAGCATGATGAAGAGAAAGTGAATTAGATAAGAAAGATTAATAATTTTACTCTGGAATTAGGGATGACTCCAAGTAAACATAAATCAACGAATTGAGAAAGTGAATTAGACGATAAAAGTAAGCTATGGAATGAAATAAAGAGTCAGGGTTATACACCATAATAAGGGATGATGAGTCAAGTTATTTAAAAACAGGAGAACAAGTTACAATGTTGGTATAGTTTAGGGCTTTCTAGCCATATAAAATAGGTCTCACAACTTAGAGTGGAGGGAGATCATCATGAATAGAAAGTGAATGAGAAGAGAATGATTAATAATTTTTCTCCCGAATTAGGGATGAATCCAAGCAAAGAAAAATCAACGAATAGAGAAAGTGAAGGAGACGATGAGAGTAAGCCATAGAAAGGAAAATAGAGTCGGGGTTATACACCACAATAATGAGAGTAAGCTATGAAACGAAATAAAGAGTCATAGTTATACACCACATTAAGGGATGATGAGATAAGTTATTTAAAAATAGGAAAATAAGTTACAATGTTGGTATTGTTTAGGGCTTTCTAGACATTGAAAATAGGTCTCACAACTTAGAGTGGAGGGAGAGCATCATGAAGAGAAAGTGAATGAGAAGAGAAAGATTCATAATTTTACTCCAGAATTGAGGATGACTCCAATTAAAGAGATATCAACGAATAGATAAAGTGAAGGAGACGATAAGAGTAAGCCATAGAACGAAATAAAGAGTCAGGGTTATACAACACAATAAGAGGTGATGAGACAAGTTATTAAAAAATAGGAGAACAAGTTACAACGTTGGGATCGTTTAGGGCTTTCTAGCCATATAAAATAGGTCTCACAACTTAGAGTGGAGGGAGATTATCATGAAGAGAAAGTGAATGAGAAGAGAAAGATTTATAATTTTACTCTATAATTAAGGATGACTCTAAGTAAACAGAAATCAACGAATAGAGAATGTGAAGGAGACAATAAAATTAAGCCATAGAACGAAATAAAGAGTCGGGGTTATAGACCACAATAATTGAAGATGAGATAAGTTATTTAAAAATAAGAAAAGAAGTTACAATGTTGGGTTCGTTTAGGACTTTCTAGGCATATAAAATAGGTCTCACAGCTTATAGTAGAGGGAGAGCATCATGAAGAGAAAGTGAATAAGAAGAGAAAGATTCATAATTTTACTCCAGAATTAAGGATGATTCCAATTAAAGAGATATCAACGAATAGAGAATGCGAAGGAGACGATAAGAGTAAGCGATAGAACGTAAAAGTGCTGTGTTTTTTTTTGTATTTTCGGGCTTTCTTGGTGATGAGGGGTGGGGGGGGGGTTTGGGGGGGGTGGTTGTTGGCACAGATTTGTCAGTTTTTTTTGGGTGATTTTTTTTTCATGATGCTCTATGGTCGTTTGTGTGACTGGTGTGTCGTGGTGTGTGTTGTTTGTTGTGTGTTTTTTTATTGTTGTGAGTTGTTGCGTGTGTGCCCTGTTTTTCGTGTTTAGTCTTTTTGTTGGTGGTTCTTCAGGTTTTTTGTTGTGTTACGTGTGGCTGTAAGGTCATGCTTTGTAGATGTTTGTTGTTTCTTTTGGTTGCAGTAGTTGTCCCGGTGGGTGGTGGTTTGGGTTTGGGTGGGGGTTTGTATTTGTTTGGTGGTTTGCATGCTTTTCCTGTTATAATATGACCACCAAAACCTCCTTGTTTGTTTGTTATGTTTGTTGTGTTGGGGGGGGTAGGGGGGTGTGGGGTGAGATTTTTGTGTTTGTGTAGTTTGGTGTTCTGATTTGACATACGGGTTTTCCTTAGTGAGGCCCGGACTGGTGTGTTGTTGTTGTCGTTTCTTGGGTTGTTTGGTGTTTGTTGGGTTTATGTGTGGGTTTTGTGGGTTGTGAGTCGGGATGTTTTATGTGCGTGCGGTACTCGACGGTGAGGCTGGTGGTGTAGCATTGTCGTTTGTGGGGACTTGTTGTTGTTTTGACGTTTTTGTGTGTTGTGAGATTGGTGAGTTTGTTGTTGTATGCTCGGTTTGAGGTGGTTATGTGTGGGCTGTTTCGGTGTTGTTTGGTGGCGGCTTGTAGAGGACGAATATGGTTAGGTTGGTTTGTATGGAGGTTTAGGGTGCGGTTGTGTGGAGGGGGGTTAGATTGTTTTCGGGCTTTTGGGTTTTATGTTGTGTGTATTTGTTTGCTTTTTTAGTGTGTTTTTTGGTATGGTATGGGTTGTTAAGTTGTTTTATAGTGGGTAGTGGATTTAGGGTTTGTGTTGTGTTTTTTTGTGTCGGCTGTGTTGGGTTTTTTGGAGCGTTCGTAGTTTCGTTTAGTAACGCACGTGGATTTTATGTTTTTGTTTTTTTATTAATAGTTCGTGTTTGTATGTCTAATGTGTGACTTTGTTATTCGTTGTTCGTAGTTGCTTCGGGTGTGTTTATGTTTTTTAAGTTAGAAGTCTTTAGGACTGTTTTGTTGTTTTTTTGGGTATTTGTTTTTGTTGTTCTGTTATGGAGTGTGAATTGTTGTTTATGTTTCTTTCATGTGATTTGGAGTATTCGTTGGTTTTTGCTGTTTGGTTTTAGGCTTGGTTGGTGGGTTGATTTTTATTAGAGAAAGATTTGGATTGTTGCGGCGGGTTGTTCTCTTGTGGTTTTGGCTTAAGTTTTTGTTTTGTACGTTTATGAATTCTGTTTTAGATAGACGTTCTTGCATGCTTGATTTTAGGGATTGGTCGGTTTTTGTTGTTTTGCGTGGTCTAGTTGTGTAGATGTTGTAAGAGGTTGCGGTTATGTAGATGCTTTCTTTTGCGTTAGTTTTTTTTTTGTTCTTTTTGTAGGTAGGTTTTTTTCTTGTTGTTGTGTAAGTATGGGGGTCTTAGTTTTTTTGGTTATTCTAGGTCTTTTATATTTCTATTATACGGAGGCTGTTTTGTGTTTTTGGGTGTTTTTGTGAGTTTTCTGTTCGTGGATAGTGGTATGCAACTCTTGGTTTTGTTAGTGTTGGGTTCTTTTGGACAGGAGTGTTTATGTAGTTCTATTGAGCGGGTTTTTGGCTTTGTGTACGGTTGTTCTGTGTGTCTGATGTTGTCAGTGTTTTATTTTCTTTTTTTCACCGGCTGTCTCGTTTTGATCTTCATGGGTGGGTATTTGTGGTTTGAGTTAGGTTGTGTTGGGGGTTTTTGGGTTTGTTGTTGGGGGTTTTGGAGTTTTTGTGATTTCTTTGTGTGTCGGTTAGTATGGGTGTTTTTTTGTAGTTTTGTGTTTCTCAGTATAGTGCTCGTTTTGTTTTTTGATGTGTTGCATGTGGTAAGTTTTTTGTGGTGGGGTAAGTGTATCGGTTTGTGGGTGAGATGGGGGTTGATAGCATTTGGTTTGTGTTTATGTTTATGTGTATTGTGTCGGTGGTGTGTGAGTGGGTGATTTTGGTTACTCGTTGTTCGTTTTGTTTGAGTGATTGGTGTGTGCTCGCTAAAAGAGCGTGTGTAAGTTGTTGAGGGCTGTGTTTGGTTTTTGTGGGTTTTTGTGTTGTGTTGCGTCTTTGTAGGTTTATTAGGTGGTTTGTGATGTGTTGTTTATGTTTCGGGTGATGTGTGAGTTGGGTGTGCATTTGAAGTGTGTGGTGGCTTGGTTTGGTTGGGTGGTTATTTGTTGTTTTTTTTGGTGTGTGGTTTTGGTTGTTGTCTTGGAGGGTCGTGCTGTTATTGTTCCTGGTGCTGTTATTTTTTTTTTTGTGTTTTGAGATCGATGAGTTCAGTGCTGTTGTTTGCCGTTGATTGGTGGAGTTGTTTGGTAGGGCATTGGTGTAGTGTTCGTTTGGGTTTGATTTTGGGTATGGTGGATTGTATTCGACTATGGGTGTTTTTTGTTGATTGTTTTTTGTTCGTTTGGTGTGTGTGTGTGTGTGTTGGTTATTGTTGGTGTGTGGTTTGTTGTTAGGGTGTTGGTGTGGGGGGTTGCGTGGGTGTAACTGCGATGGGGTTTGTGTAGAGGTGATTGATTTCGGGTTGTAGGTGATTTTGTGGGGTTGTGTGACCGGTTTTGCTCCTTTATTCCCTTTAGTTTTAGTAGGTGGGTTGTTGGGGTTATCTGTTGGTTGGTTTGTTCTGGGTTGGGTTTGTTGGGTTGTGATTTGTGTATTTTGTTTTTTTTGGTTGTGGTGGTGGGTGGGTGCTATATTGTTTTGGTTTTGTTGTTTGTATGTGTGGTTTTTTTGTCGTCGGTGGTTGTTGTGTGTGTTATTTTTTAAGGTATGTTGTGTTTGTGGTTGGGTCTTCGTGGGTGTGTTTGTTTTTTTTTTTGTTTTTTTTTGTTGGGGTTTTGTTTGTTGGGGTTTGTTGATGTTGATGTTCTGGACGGTTGTGAGTATGTTTGTTCTTTAGTGTATGTGTGGTATTGTTGTGTTGGAGGTTTTTTTATCTTCGTTAGTTGTTGGTTTGCTGAGGTAATTCGCTTGTGTTTTTCTTTTGTGTTTGTTATCTGTCTGTGTTTTGTTGTTGGTGGTTTTAGTCGGTTTGGTTGTGTGTTTTTTTTGGTGGTTGTGTGGTTTGGTGGTTGGGCTGGTTTTTTTTTAGGTTTTATTTTTAGGTTTGGTGTGGTGTTGGTTTTGTGGTTTGTGTTTGTGTTTGTGTTGTGTTTTTGTTGTCGTTGTTGTCTGTGGGTTTGCGTGGTGCGTGGTGTTATTGATTGTGGATGGGTTTGGTTGTAGTTTGCGTGTGTTTTATTTTTTGTAGCTGGCTTGTTCGTTCTTGTTTTTTTGTGTGTTTCGATTTTGGTTGGTGTGATTTGGTGTCGTTTGTTGTTTGGTTGTTTGTGTGTTGGGATAGTGTGATTTTTGGTTGGTTGTGGTTGGTGGAGTTTGGGCTTGGGGGGGTGTGTTGTTTTTATGTTTTGAATTGTGGTTTGGGTGGTTGGTTGTTGGTATTGTGATTTGTTTTGAGTTGTGATGTTTTTTGTGTGCTGTCGAGGAGGTTGTGTTTTGTATGTGGTTTTGTTGTTTGGTGGTGGTGGTGTTTTGGCGCTGGTATTCGGTTGGTGGTTTCTGTGTATTGTTGGTTGTTGAAGTTGGTTTGGTTGGGGGTTTTGTGGGTGTTGTTTTTGAGGGTGTTTGTTTTTGGTTCGTTGTGTGTCGTTTAGATCTCTCTATGTTGGGCAGTGTTGGTGTGGTTGGCTTGTGTGCGGGTGTTCTGTGTCGTGTTGGGTGGGTTGTGTATTTGAGGTGGTTTGTGGATTATGTTGGCATGTGAGGGTTTTGGGCTTCAAAGCTGTGTTTTGTTTCGTTTGTGTGTAAGTGAGTTCGTTTAGGAGTGTTGGATGTTATTTTTTGTTGTGGTGTGTTGGTTGTGGGTGATGTTGTGGTTGGTGAGTAGTTTGGGTTGTGTGGCAGTTGTTTGTGTGGTTTGTTGTGTGGGTGTTGGTGTTTGTAAAGTGTGTGTTGGTGTTTTTCTTTATGATGATTTGGTTGTGGTTTCTGGTTAGTTTGTGTGTGGGTTTTGTGTTCTTTTGTTCTGGAGTTTGTTGTCTGTTGGGTCTTTGGGAGTGGGTTGGTTGTGTGATGTGTTGGTGGTTTTTAGTGGTTGTATGTGTTTGGGTGTTGTGTGTAGGAGTTGTGGTTGGTGTTGTTTTTGTTTTTTGTTTTTTTGTGTTGTTGCCAGTATGTCGTGGTGTTGGGGTGTGTGTTGCGGTTTGTTTTTGGGTGTTGTTTTGTTTGTGGTGTTGTTTGGTGTGTCATTTTTGTGTGTAGTTCGGTTGTGGTTTGTGTGGTTTGTTTTGCTTTTGGTGGTTTTTGTGTTTGTCGGTCGGTTGTGTATTTGGTTGTGTTGTTGCGTTGGACGGTTGTGGTATTTGTGTTTGGAGGGGGTGGTTCGTGAGTGTTTGTGGCGTTGTGAGGTTTTGGTGGGTATGAGGGGTTCTACGGCTGGGTAGTTTTTTTTTGTTTTTTCGGGGTTTGGTGTGGGTTGTTGGTGTGGTTGCTGTGTTGTTTGTGTTGCGTGAGTTTTGTTTGTACTGAGTTTATTCTGGGCTTTGGGCGTGTTGGTTTATTTTTTGGTGGTTTGTGTTTGTGTTGTTGTTTTGTTTGTTTTGGGTGGTTGGTTTTGGGTTTTGGATTAGTGTCGTCGATTTGTTTTCATTTTCTTGGTCTTTGTCTGGAGCGGTGTGGTTGCGTTTTTGGGGAATTTATTCAAGTTCTATTCCTGTGGGTGGGAGGTGTATTTCATTGTTGTTGAGGTTCTCTAGCGCAGGGTTTTGGGGAGGTTGTGTCTGTTGGGGTTTGGGGGTTTTGTTTTGTTTGCTTTGTGTGCTTAGTTGTGTCGGGCAGTGTTTTTGTAGTTAGTGTTTTTTTGAGGATTTTTTTGGGTTGTGCGTGTGTTTTGTGGGTGGTTGGTTTTTCTTTTGGTGGTTTGTTATGGTGGTTGGCGGCTTGGTGTCTTTGCTTTTGAGTAGTGTGTTTCGTTTGTGCTTGTATTCAGTCTGGGATGTTTTTTTTTTGGTGTGTGTGTTTTTTGGGTGTTGTGTGGTGTTAGTGTGTGTTATGGATTGTGATGGTTGTGGTGTGATGTTTTGTGGTTAGTGTTTTTTGTTTGTTTGGCGGTTGTCGTTACGGGTGTGGTGGGATTTCTAGCTTCGCCTCTTGGCTATTTGTATATGTGGGGGTGGGTGTGTGGGTGGTGGTTTGTCTGTTTTGGTTGTTATGGGTCTGTTTTTGTGGGGTGTGGCTGTGTGTGTCGGGTTTTTGTTTTGTTTTAGTCAATCTCGTGCTTGCTCTTTTTGTATTTTTGGTGGAGGCGTTGTTGAGTGGTGTGATTTTGTGGTGTGGTTGGTGGGGTTGTTGTCGGTTGTTTAGTTTTTTCGTGTTGTTTTACGGTTTTGGTTGTGTGTTGGGTTATGATGTGTGGGTGTTTGTATCTTTTTTCCTTTAGGTATGTTGGGCGTGTATGTAGTTGTTTTTTTTTTTTTGTTGAGTTCGTTAGTGTGTGCGGATACGCGTTTGGGTGTTAGAAGTTGCGATTGGGGTTCGTTGGGTGTGTCGTGCGTTGGGGTTACTGTCTGTTTTTGGTTTTTTCGCAGGAAGTGTTTGTTTGGGGGTTGTGCGTTTGGTGTGTTTATGGAGTTTTGTGGATTTGGATTAGTGTGTGTGTAGGTGTTTCACTTTGGTTTACGTGGGGTGTTCGTTGAGTTTGCTGTGGCTTTTGGTGTTAGTGTCGTTTTATTTGGGTGGTTTTTCTTGATGTTTTGCGTTGTTCTTTTATATATTGTGATTTTTTGTAGTGACAGGGGTGGTGCTGATGATGCGATTTGGTGTCAGTGCTTTCATTTGTGTCGGGTTTTTGTGTGGAGTTGTTTTTGGGTTGCTGATGCATGTATGTGCTTTGTGGGAGGTCGTTGTGGTTGTTTTATGTTGGTTGTTTATTGGTTTACGGTGGTTTGTTTGAGTGTATGTTTGGGGGTTTATTTTCGGTGAACTTAGTTTGTGGAGGCTTGGTAGGTGGTTGTTCTTGTAGTGCTGGTGTTGGAGGTGGTATTTTGTGGTCAAGAGGTGTTAGCTTGTTTTTGTTCGTGCGTCTTGGTTGGTGTGTTGTTGTTTTTGAGCTTAGGCTTTAGTGTTTATTTTGTGGCCGCGTGTATGTGTGTGTTTTAGTGTTTGGGTCTTTGTTGGCTTGGTTGGGCTTGTTGTGTAGGGTGTGGTTGGAAGTTTTGTTTTGTGTTGCGTGGTTTATTTTGCTCCCTTGTGTAGGGGGTTTGTTGTGGGGTTGGGTGGGTCTTTGGACGTGGTGATTCTTGTTGTTTAGTTTTTTTTTGTGATTGTAGTTTCAGTTGTGTATTCTTATATGGTGGTTATAGTATTGTGTATTGTTTAGTTGGGAGAGTAGTGTGGATTTTGTTGCTTAGGTTTTCTGAACGTCGCTTGGTAGGTTAGGGTGAACTTTTAATTGGATTGTGGTTTTATGGGTGTTGTTGTTTCTAAGTGGTTGTAGTGTTGTCGTCGTTTATTTAGGGTGGTGTCGTGGTTTGGAGTTTAGCTTGGGAAGTTGGTGTTGGTTTGGGGGCGTCTGTGGGTGGATGTTGTGTTTGGTGTTGTGGTCGTGTAGTTCGTGGTTTGGTGTTTTGTGTTTTGTTTTTTTGGTTTGCGGGTGTGTGGGTTTGATGAGTGTTGATGGGGCTCGTTAAAGGATTGTTTTTGTGTTTTGGTTTGGTTTTTCGTGGTAGCGGTATTTTGGGGTCTTTTCTGGTTGGTGTCTTTTTGTTTTGTAGTCTTGGTTTTGAGTTGATTAGTTGTGGGTTTTTTTTTTGGTCTGTGTTGTAATTTTTATTTTTGTGTTGAGTATGTTTTTCGTTCGTGTTAGGGTTTTTTTTGTGATTGGAGACGTGTTGGTCTGTGTTTTTGTTTGTGTTGTTTGTTAGTTTGGTGGTTGCTTGTGTGGTTTTTTTTTGCTGAATCGTGTGAGGTAGTTTGTGTGTTGTGGGTATTTGGGGGTGTTTGGTCTGTCTAGTGCTATGTAGGTTTGTTGTAGGGGGTGATTGATGTTGTGGGGGTGGGGTAGGGTTTCGTTGTTGGGCGTTCATGGGTGGTTTTTTTGTGTGGGTGGTTGTTTGTTTAGTGATTGGTAGTTTTGTTGGTTTTTGTTTTTCGTTTGGTTTTTTTGTGTGCGTGCGTTGTGGGGGTGGGTTATATTGCTGGTATGTTTTGTGGTAGTGATTCTCGTAGAGATTGTGGGTTGGGTTTTGGTTTTAGTCTGTGGTTGTTGTGCGGTGCTTTGTTGTATTTTTGGGCTTGGAGGTGGTGGTTTTGTGGTGGGGTCTTTGGTTTTGGTGGGGTTTTTTTTATATCGTGTTTCGATGGATGTTGTCTTCTTTGGAGATGTTTTGTTATTTTTTGGTTGTGTATTGGTTTTTGGTTGCGTTTTGGTGTTGTTGTGGTTGTTTTTGTGTTTTTGGGTGGATTTCTTGTTGTGGGTACGGGGGATTTGTCTTGTATTTTTGTGTGTTGGTCTGTAGTGTGAGTTCGGTTTTTTGTTTACTAAGTGATTGCGAGTGGCTCTTTGTTTTTTGTTTGTTGTTTGTTATGAGTTAATGTTTTGTTTGTGGTTTGTTTCGGTGTGTTTTTGTTTTGGCTAGTTTGTGGAGTGGTGTTCGTTGTGGTGGTTGCTTGGTGTTGAGTTTTTTTGGGAGGGGTTTTTTGGGCTACTTTTTTGGTATTGTGTGTGGTGTTTTGGACGAGTGTGGTGTTCGGGTTTGTTCTTTGTGATTTGTGTGTTTTTGCTAGGGTATTGGGTTTGGTGTGGGTGTTTTGTAGTTGGATTTTTTGTCTTCTGTGTTTGTTGGTTGTATTGGTCGTTCGTTGGACGTTTGTGATGGTCGGTTAAGCTGTTTGTTCGGCTCGTGTGGTTATGTTTGTGTTTGGGGTTTTTTTTTTGTTTGGTGTGCTTTAGGTTTATGTGCTAGGATGTGTTGGGTTTTGTGTATTTTTTGTTGTTGAGTGGTTGTGTTTGTTTGGGTTTTGTGTGTGTGTTGTAGGTTGTGTCTGGTGTTTGGATGTTTAGGGGTGTGTGTGTATTGTTGTATTGTTGTGCTTTGGGCGGTGCTTGTGAGTGTGCTGTGTCTTTTTGTGGAGTGGTTTTATTTGTGTTTTTTTTTGTGTTTGGTGGGGGTGTGTGTATTCTGTTTTGGTGGTGTCGTGCGGGTTTTAGTTGTGCTCGTTTATGAATGGTGTGCTTGATTTTTTTTTGTTGAGGTTGATTTATTGGGCTTTATGGAAGTGGTGCTGTGTCGGTTTGGGTGGGTGTTGTCGTAGGTTTGTGTGGTTGGTTTTTTGGTCTGCAGTTTGGTTTTGCGTGTGGTGGTTGCTTGGTCTGTTTGGTTCAAGTGAGAGTTGCTGGGGTGGGGTTTGATTGTGGGGGAGGTTTTTTGCTGGTGTGTGTTTGTTTGGGCTCTTGTTGTTAGTGTTGGCTTTTTTGGGTTTTTTTGTGTGTTGTGTTGGGGGTTTTTAGGTTTATTTGTTGGGTTTTTTTTTGTATTTCGTTTTGGGGGTGTCGGGGGGGGATCTGTGGTTGTTGCGTGTCCGTCGTAGGATTTGGTTTGTTGTGTGCGTGGGGTTGTTGGTGACTAGGGTGTTGGGTTTTGTTTTTGGTGTGCGTGTTTTTTGTTTTGGTAGGGGATTTGTGTTTGTGGTTTCGGATGTTTGTGTGTGTGTGTGTTTGTGGTGGTTTGTGAGGTGGTTTAGTGGGAGGATTTAGGTGGGTTTGTATGTGGTATTGAGGGGTTGTGTTGAGGTGTGTTTTTAGGTGGCTTGGGTGGGATTTGTGGTTTTTCTGGTGTTTGGGGTGGTGTTGGTTGGGATGGTTTGTTATTTGTGGTTGTAGGAGGGGTATTGTTTGTTTTGGTTGGTGGTGGTAGTTTGGGTGGTTTGTTTTTGGTGATGTGTGTGTTGGTGGTGTTTCTTGTAGGTGACGAGTAGAGAAGGTAGACTCACTGGTAATTGGTGTGAGGTTGAGGTTGTTTTATTTTAGTGTGTGGCTTGGGTTTGACTTTGGCTGTTTTGAGTGTGAAGTGTTTTTTGTTATTGGTGGTGTTTGTTTGTATTGTTTGTGGGTCTTGGGTTTGAAGTTTATCGGTGCGTGGTGGTTTTGTGTTTTGGGTGTGGTGTTGGTGTGTTTTGTTGTGTGCGTCGTTGTGGTTTTTTGGTGGGGGGTTTTTTTTGTTTGGTTCGTTTTGGTAGTGTGTTTTTTTTTGTTGAGTTGTTGTGTTGTGAATTTTGGGTGGTAGTTTGGTTGTTGTTGTTTGAATTGTGGGTGTGTTTGTTGTTAGGGGGGGTCGTTCGTGCTTTTGGTGTGGGAGGTGTGGTTTTGGTCGTTTTGTTGTTTGGTTGGGATTTGGTGTTGTTTTTTTGTTATTTGGTAGGGTGGTGGTTGCGGTGGTTTTTGGTTTTCATGGTAGTGTGTTTTGTTGGGTTGGTGGGCGTGTTTAGTTGTTGTGGGGTCGAAGCTTTCGTCGGTGTTTGTTCAGGGGTGGATTTGGTGTGGTGTTTTTTGGTGGTGGTTTTTTTGATTGAGTTTGTACGTTCATGTTTTTGGGGTTGTTTGTAGTTGTGGGTGCGGTGTGGGTGGAGGTGTTAGCGTTGTTTTACAGTTTTTTTGGTGTGGGCCTGGGGTGGAGTTTTTGCTTGTGGAATTGGTGCTGTTGTTGTGTTTTGGCTCGTGTCGGTGGGGAGGGTTTGTGTTCTTGTTTTTGTAGGATTGTTTGCTTTGTGGGGGGTGTGAGGTAGTTGGTGTTTGAATTGAGTTTGGGTTGGGTGTTCTGTTGGTGGTTAGTTTGTTGTGGTGGTTCGTTTTGTTTTTTGGGGTGTGTTTTTTTGGGGTGTGGGGTTAATTGTTTGTGTGTCGTTTTCATTGTGTGTATTTTGTTTTTGTCTTGTGTTGTTTTGTTCTTTGTGGTGGGTGGGTGTTGAGGTGTTGGAAGGGTGTTGGTTGTTGATTTTGGTCTGGCGTGGCTTTCGTGTTTTGTTGTGTTTTAGTTGTATTTGTTTTTTTTTGGTGTTGTGATTTTTTGGGGTTTGGGTTTTTGTGTTGGTTGTTTGTTGTGTGTTGGGTGTTATTGTGTTGTTTGTTTGTGTGTTTTTTTTGTAGGAGTGGAGTAGGGAGGGGTGAGCTGGTGGGTTTTGCATAGTGCGTTTCTGTTGTAGGGTCGGTGGTTTGTTGTTGTTTTGGTGAGTGCGATGGGGGGAGGTTGATGTGTTTTGGTGTTTTAGGAGGGGGTACGGGTCTTTTAGGGTGTTTGTGGTTTTGGTGGGTGTGGAGGTATGTTTGAATTGGTTTCTTGGGGGAGTGTTGGTTTATTTTTTGGTGTTTTATTGGGTGTTTTTTTCTGTTTCGTTTGTTTGGGGTTTGTTTTTGTTGGGGTTTCTTGGAGTATTTTCTGGTGGTTTTTTTGGTGGGGGGTGTGGTGGGGTTCTTGTTTGTTGTGTTAGTTTTTTTTCTTGTTTGTGACCTCTTGTTGGTTGTTGTGTTTTGGTGTGTTGGGTGGGTTGGATGTGGTGTGGGTATGGGTGTGGGCTTTGGTGGTGCGGTTGGTTGGTTGTGTTGTTTAAGAGATTGGTGGTATTGGTTCTCGTTTTTGTTTGGGTTGTTTTTTGTGTGTGTTGATGTGTGATTGGTCTTTTTGTTTTTGGTTTTTTGGTTTGATGTAATTGGTTTGGCGTATTGTGTTGGTGTGGCTTTTTGTGTGCTTGTTGGTGTGGTGTGTGGTTTCTTTTTGGTTGTGTTTTTTGTGTTGTGGGGTTTGGTTCTGTGGGGCTTTTTTGTTATTCGGTGTTTTGTGTAGTTTCTGGTTGCTTTGTTGTGTTGTTTGGCGTGCGCGAGTAATATTTTGGTATTGTGTTTTTTATGTGTAGTTGGTGGTGTTGTTTGGTTTGGTGTGTTGAGGTTTTGGTGTTGTGTGCATTGTGTGTTAGTATGAGGTTTTGTATTTGTAGGCGGGGGTTTGTTCAGTGGGTGTGTGCGGTTATATGGGGGTTCGTGCGTGTTGGTGCTTGGGTTTGCTTATGTTGGATTTTTGCTGGTTTTTGGGTAGTGTGAGTGTGTGGTGGCTGTTGTTTGGGTTTTGAAGTTTGGCGGTTTGGGCTTGTGGTGTTAGTTGTTATTGTGTGTAGTTTGTGTTTTGCGGTTTTATGTTTTTGAGTGTTTTACGTTTGGGTGGTTGGTTGTTGTTTTATGGTGTTGTGTGTGTTGGTGATTTGTTTTTTTGTTTGGGAGTGTGTTGCGTGGTTTGTGGTTTTGCTTTTTGTTTATGAGTATTGTGAGGATTATTTCTTTGGGGTTTTGTGGTTGTGTTGGGTTTGGGGTTTGTTTGTTTAGTTGTCTTCGTTTTTGGTTTGTTTTAAGGTTATCTTGTTGAAAATATTGTTTTATATTTATGGTGGTGTTCTGTGTATCGTTGGTCTTTTTTTCGGAGGATTTCTTTCTTATAATAGAATGTGATATCATAATTTATAATTTTATTTTTTTATTAAAAATTTATTATTTAGTTATAAACAATTGATAATTTATATATATATTATTATATCTTTGAATTTATATAAAAAAATAGTATTAATATTATTATAATATAGGGTTTATAATTAAATAATTTTAAAAAAAATTAAATATATTAATAATTTAATATATTACTAGTTTTTTAAAAATTATTTAAATAATTAGATTAAATTTATTAAAAAAATATAAAAATTAAAATTATAAAAAAATTTTCATTTTTATTTAATATTAATAAATTATTTTCTAATAATAATTTTATAATATAAATTTAAAAATAATTAGATTATTTTAAAATATTAAAAATTTTATAGAATAATTTTATTTTTAAATTTATAATATTAACTATAAAAAAAATTATAAATAGTTAAATAAAATTTTTTTAATATAAAATATATTTTATTTATTATTAGAATACTTTTACTAATAATAATTAAATATAATTAAAATAGCTAATCACATTAATTAATAATAAATATAAAATTATTCTATTTATTTATATTAATTAAACAAAAAAAAAAATTTAATTTAATTAATTTCAATAAATATAAATAATATTATATATTATTTATTAATAATATATTTAATCTAATAATAAAAATTAATTAAATATAAAATAGGTATATTTAATTAGTATTATTATATAGATATAATAATAAAAAATTAGTAAGAATTATGATAGATAAATTTAAATTAAAAATGGTATAAAATATTATAATATTATATTATTATTTAATTTTAAAATTAATAAGATTAAAAATAAAAAAGAAAATAAAATAATATATAAAATAAAAAATAGAATAAATAAATTTAGGTCTCACAACTTAGAGTGGAGGGAGATTATCATGAAGAGAAAGTGAAAGAGAAGAGAAAGATTTATAATTTTACTCTATAATTAAGGATGACTCCAAGTAAACAGAAATCAACGAATAAAGAATGTGAAGGAGACAATAAAATTAAGCCATAGAACGAAATAAAGAGTCGGGGTTATAGACCACAATAATTGAAGATGAGATAAGTTATTTAAAAATAAGAAAAGAAGTTACAATGTTGGTATTGTTTAGGGCTATCTAGGCATATAAAATAGGTCTTACAACATAGAGTGGGGGGAGAGCATCATGAAGAGAAAGTGAATGAGAAGAGAAAGATTCATAAATTTACTCCAGAATTAGGGATGACTCCAAGTAAAGTGAAAACAACAAATAGTGAAACTGAATGAGATGATGAGACTAGGCCATAGAAAGAAAAAGTGAGTCAGGGTTATACACCACAATAAAGGATGATGAGACAAGTTACAATGTTTGTATCGTTTTGGGCTTTCTAGCCTTATAAAGTAGGTCTCACAACTTAGAGTGGAGGGAGATCATCATGAAGAGAAAGTAAAGGAGAAGAGAAAGATTTATAATTTTACTCCAAAATTAAGGATGACTCTAAGTAAACAAAAATCAACGAATAGAGAAAGTGAAGGAGACGATAAAAGTAGGCCATGGAACGAAACAAAGAGTCGGGGTTATACACCACAATAAGGGATGATGAGACAAGTTATTTAAAAATAGGAGAACAAGTTACAATGTTGGTAATCTTTAGGGCTTTCTAGGTATATAAAATAGGGTCTCACAACGTTAGAGTGGAGTGAGTTAATCATGAAGTGAAAAGTGAATGAGAGTGAGAGTAAGCCATAGAACGAAATAAAGAGTCGGGGTTATACACCACAATACAGGGATGATGAGTCAAAGTTTACTTATGATAGGAAAACCAAGTTATATTTTGGTATCGTTTAGGAGTTTCTAGACTTATATAATATGTTCATCACTTATAGTGGTGGAGGATCATCATGAGAGAAAGTGTAATGAGAGAGAAAGATTCATATTTTATTCCAAATTTAAGGATGACTCCAACTAATAGATAAATAAACGAAATTTACTAAGAAAGTGAAAGGTAACGATAAAGTAAGCCTGATGATTGAAAAAGTGTCGAGGTTATACACCACAATAAGGGATGATGAGTCAAGTTATTTAAAAAATAGGAAACAACTTTAACTTTTGGTATCGTTTTAGGGCTTTCTAGCCATTATAAAATGGTCTCACAACTGAGAGTGGAGGGAAGTGCATCACATGAGGAGAAGTGAATTAGAGAGATTTGAATTAATAATTTTACTCTGGAATTAGGATACTCCAAGTAAACATAATCAGAATAGAGAAAGTGATGAGGCGATAAAGTAACACCGATGGAACTGAATAAGCGTTCAGAGTTATACCCACAATAATGGGCATGATGAGATAAGTTCATTTAAAAATAGGAAAAACTAGTTACATATGTTGTTATCGTTTGTGCTTTCTTGCCATATAAAATTAGGTCTCAAACTTTGGTGTGAAGGAGAGCATCATGAAGAGAAAGTGAATTAGAAGAGAAAGATAAATAATTTTACTCTGGAATTAGGGATGACTCCAAGTAAACAGAAATCAACGAATAGAGAAAGTGAATGAGACGATAAAAGTAAGCCATGGAATGAAATAAAGAGTCAGGGTTATACACCACAATAAGGGATGATGAGACAAGTTATTTAAAAACAGGAGTACAACTTATAATGTTGTATGTTTAGGCTTTCTAGGCATATAAAATAGGTCTCAAAACATAGGAGTGTTTATTAGGTCATCTAACATAGGTTCACAGCTTAGAGTGGAGATAGTCATCATGACTAGAAAGTAATGAGAAGAGAAAGATTATAATTTTACTCCGAATTTGGGATGACTCAGACAAGAGAAATCATACGACTATAGAGAAAGTGCAAGGAGACGTATAAGAGTGTAAAGGTCGCTGTGAGTCTGTTGGAGAAAGGATATAGATGTGGCTGGGTGGTGGTGTTGTTAGAGATGCACACTCAATATAGAATGAGAGGTGAGACGCTATGAATCACGAAATAAAGAGTAGACTGTTAATAACAGATCAGACGCAAATTACAGGGATGTATGGTGAGATGAAAGGGGTTATTTATATACCAATAGAATACGAAGTGACAATGTGGTATCGTATAGGCTTTCTAGACATATAAACTAGGTTCCTCACAACGTTAGAGTGGTGGGAGCAGCATGAAGAGAGTGAATGAGTAAAGAATGATACATAATTTTAATCCAGAATTGAGGATGACTCCAATTAATGAGATATCAACGAATAGAGAAAGTGAAGGAGGCGATGAGATTAAGCCATATAACAAAATAAAGAGTCAGGGTTATACACCACAATAAGGGATGATGAGACAAGTTATTAAAAAATAAGAGAACAAGTTACAACATTGGGATCTTTTAGGGCTTTCTAGCCATATAAAATAGGTCTCCCAACTTAGAGTGGAGGGAGATCATCATGAA
Source organism: Tanacetum coccineum (assembly GCA_026074375.1). Taxonomy (NCBI): domain Eukaryota; kingdom Viridiplantae; phylum Streptophyta; class Magnoliopsida; order Asterales; family Asteraceae; genus Tanacetum; species Tanacetum coccineum. Next base: position 65,376 of record BQNB010012417.1, read on the forward strand.
GGGAAAGTGAATAAGAAGAGAAAGATTCATAATTTAACTCCAGAATTAAGGATGACTCCAAGTAAACAGAAATCAATGAATATAGAAAGTGAAGGAAACGATAAAAGTAAGCCATGGAATGAAATAAAGTGTCGAGGTTATACACCACAATAAGGGATAATGAGTTAAGTTATTTAAAAATAGGAAAACAACTTACAATGTTGGTATCGTTTAGGGCTTTCTAGCCATATAAAATAGGTCTCACAACTTAGAGTAGAGGGAGAGCATCATGAGGAGAAAGTGAATTAGAAGAGAAAGATTAATAATTTTACTCTGGAATTAGGGATAACTCCAAGTAAACATAAATCAAGAATAGAGAAAGTGAATGAGACGATAAAAGTAACCCATGGAACGAAATAAAGAGTCAGAGTTATACACCACAATAAGGGATGATGAGATAAGTTATTTAAAAATAGGAAAACTAGTTACAATGTTGTTATCGTTTAGTGCTTTCTAGCCATATAAAATAGGTCTCACAACTTAGAGTGGAAGGAGAGCATCATGAAGAGAAAGTGAATTAGAAGAGAAAGATAAATAATTTTACTCTGGAATTAGGGATGACTCTATGCAAACAGAAATTAACGAATAGAGAAAGTGAGGTAGACGATAAAAGTAAGCCATGTAACAAAATAAAGAGTCGGGGTTATACACCATAATAAGGGATGATGAGACAAGTTATTTAAAAACAGGAGAACAAGTTACAATGTTGGTGTCATATAGGGCTTTCTAGGCATATAAAATATGTCTCACAACTTAGAGTGCTTTCTAGCCATATAAAATAGGTCTCATAACTTAGAGTGGAGGGAGATCATCATGAAGAGAAAGTGAATGAGAAGAGAAAGATTAATAATTTTACTCCAGAATTAAGGATGACTCCAATTAATGAGATATCAACGAATAGAGAAAGTGAAGGAGGCGATGATATTAATCCATATAACAAAATAAAGAGTCAGGGTTATACACCACAATAAGGGATGATGAGACAAGTTATAAAAAACAGGAGAACAAGTTACAACGTTGGGATCTTTTAGGGCTTTCTAGCCATATAAAATAGGTCTCCTAACTTAGAGTGGAGGGAGATCATCATGAAGGGAAAGTGAATGAGAAGAGAAAGATTCATAATTTAACTCCAGAATTAAGGATGACTCCAAGTAAACAGAAATCAACGAATATAGAATGTAAAGGAGATGATAAAAGTAAGCCATGGAAAGAAATAAAGAGTCGTGGTTATAGACCACAATAAGGGATGATGAGATAAGTTATTTAAAAACAGGTGAACATGTTACAATGTTGGTATCATTTTGGGCTTTCTAGCCATATAAAATAGGTCTCACAACTTAGAGTGTAGGGAGAGCATCATGAAGAGAAAGTGAATTAGAAGAGAATGATTAATAATTTTACTCTGGAATTTGGGATGACTCCACCACAATAATGAGAGTATGCCATGGAACGAAATAAAGAGTCAGAGTTATACACCACAATAAGGGATGATGAGATAAGTTATTTAAAAATAGGAAAACTAGTTACAATGTTGTTATCGTTTAGTGCTTTCTAGCCATATAAAATAGGTCTCACAACATAGAGTGGAAGGAGAGCATCTTGAAGAGAAAGTGAATGAGAATACAAAGATTCATAATTTTACTCCAGAATTGAGGATGATTCCAATTAAAAAGATATCAACGAATAGAGATGATTCTTTGCCGAGGAACGCATAAGGAGTAAGCGATAGAACAAATAAAGAGTCAGGATTTACACCCCAATAATTGAGATGAGATAAGATATTTAAAAATAGGAAAACAGTTACATGTTGTATCATGATAAGCTTTCCCAGCATATACAATGTTGTGGTTTTTCATAGAGGAGTAGAGCATCATGAAGAGAAAGTGAATGAGAAGAGAAAGATTCATAAATTAATTTTACTCTAGAATTAGGGATGACTCCAAGCAAAGAGAAAACAATGAATAGTAAAAGTGAATGAGAAGATGAGACTAAGCCATAGAAAGAAAAAAAGAGTCGGGGTTATACACTACAATAAAGGACGATGAGACAAGTTATTTAAAAAACTCAGATTCACAAGTTACAATGTATATGTATCGTTTGTAGGATTTCTAGCACATATAAATTAGGTTCTAATAACTTAGTGTGGTAGGGAGATCAGACTCATGCGAGAGAAAGTGGAAATAAGAAGATTAAGTTCATAAATTTTACTCAGAATTAAGGTTATAACTCCAAGTAATATGTAATTCCAACGAATAAAGTATAGCGAAAGAGGAGACGTAAGTAAGCCCATTAGAACAAAACAAAAAAGTTAGGGTTATACATCCACTTAAGGATGATGAGACAGTTATTTAAAAACAGGAGAACTTGTTAACAATTGTTTGTTAAACGTTTACGGCTTTCTAGCATATAAAATAGGTCTACAATTAGTTGGGAGTGAGATCATTCATTGTTGTTTTAGTGAATGAGAGAGAAAGATTCATAAATTTATCCAGAATAAGGATGAATCAATTAAAGAGATATCAACGAATAGAGAAAGTAAAGGAGAAGATGAGAGTAAGCCATAGAACGAAATAAAGAGTCAGGGTTATACGCCACAATAAGGGATGATGAGACAATTTATTTAAAAATAGGACAACAAGTTACAATATTGGTATCGTTTAGGGCTTTCTAGCCATAATATAGTCTTCATATCTTAGGAGTAGAGGGATGCTTAATCATGAGAGAGTGAATGAGAAGAGATCAAGATTCACATTTTTACTCCAAATAAAATAAGGCTGACTAAAGGTAAACAGAATTCATATGAATAGGAGAAAGGAAGGAGACGATAAAAGAAGGCTTGAAAGAAAATAAGAGTTGGGGTTATTACCAGATGATGAGACATGTTATTTAGAAGTAGAGAGAACAAGTACGATGTTGGTTATAGTTTAAGCTTTCTAGCATTATAAAGGAGGTGTAATACTTGAGCTGGAGGGGAGAGTGCTGCATGAGAGAAAGTGATAATTAGAAGAGAAAAAGAGTAATAAATTATTCTACTGGAATTAGGGATGGACTTAAGTAATCAGAAATAAATGATAGTGAAACCGAAGGAGATGTTAAATAGTAAGCCATGGAACGAAATACAGAGTCGGGGTTTTACATCTCAATATGGGTTGAGTGAGACACGTTTACCATGTTGTTAACGTTTTACGACTTTTAGGCATATTAAATAGGTTCACAACTTAAGTGTGGAGTGTCGATCATCATGTAATGAAGTGATATGAGAAGAGAAAAGATTATAATTTTATCAGAATCAGGATGACTCCAATTAAAGAGGTATTAATGAATAGAGAAAATTAAGGAGAAGGTGAGAGTAAGCCATAGAACGAAATAAAGAGTCGGGGTTATACACCACAACAAGGGATGATGAGACAAGTTATTTAAAAATAGGAAAACAAGTTACAATTATGGTATCGTTTAGGGATTTCTAGCCTATTATAAATAGGTCTCCACTTCGAGTGGAGGAGTCATCATGAAGAGAAAGTGAATGAGAAGAGAAAGATTCATAATTTTACTCCAGAATTAAGGATGACTCCAAGTAAATAGAAATCAACGAATAGATTGTAAAACCCCGTATTTAAGGTCACTACTATTTCCAGTCTCATAATTATTTTATAAATCTTGAAGAGTTTACTTTTACATTCTAGACGATTTTTATTAAAATCATCGATTGTAAAACTTTCGCGAATCGTACAATTTAAGTTTATCCATTTTATCGATCAAGAAATCAACGAATGTCATATTTAGCCACGAGAGCTTATTTTATTTTATTTCTATTAATTTTTATCTTTTATCTGCGTTTGGCCAAAACCGCGTCAAAATAAAAATAGTGTTTTTACAATTTTTAATATTCTAACTACGTGTTTTAAAAACAAATATTGTGGAATAAATATTTTAGAAAAATAAAAATAAAATATAATTTATAAACATAACATATAAACCAAGCACCCTCTTTAATTGTTTTAGGCTCTATCAAAACTAAAAACCAAACACCCCCTTATTATATTTTTCTCCTACTAAATCTTAAACCAAACACACCCTTATACTTGTATTTCCTTCAACAAAACCAAAAACCAAACACTCCTTAATACTATTTTTTATATAACCCAAGCCCAAGTCCTCCTTTTTTATAAAAACTTCCTTATAAAAGCCCACACCCTTTTTTCTTATAACCGAATAAACATATACACAAAAAAGGGGACACCGGTCTTCTTTCTCCTCTCTCCCTCTATTGTTCAAGCAAACATCCCACAAAACCATTAAAAACCTTAAATCTTAGTCGCTAATCCCTTTCATTCAATCCTAAAACACATATAAACTAAACCCTAATCATCTTACATCAATAATAATCACCATGCATGTGTGTTATGAATATCTTGATTTTGAAGATTGATTAATTTTTAGGGTTTTAATCTAATTAAAGGATATGGGGTTAACAAGGATTAAGTATTGAGTGTGTGTTCAAGATTTGATTAAAGGAAAAGTTAGGGTTTGAGATTTTAAGGTTATTTGGGTTTCGGCTAAACAAGGAGAACAAGGAGGAGTTTTTATTGATCTTTTACTTCTATCTTATTGTGTTTGTAAGTTAATTTTAAACTCTTTATCATTAATTAATTTCTATATATATTGCATGTGTTTAATTTCATCTTCTATAAGCATGCATGTTCTTGGTTTGTTTGATTTTGTTTTGATCATGAACATCATGTTTTGATGCATTGAGATATGTTATTGAGATGTATTATGGCATTGCAATTGAATAGATTATGATTCGATCAAGTTTTGGAAGGGTTTTGAAGTAGTTTTAGGGATTGTTTCCAGGTTAGTAGCAAAACGTGGCTTTTCCCAATATTTTTTGGCTTAGATCATGTGAATAAATTACATTCTTGGATATATATATAGTTATAAGGTTCATGTGGCTAATTGGATGGTTTATCAACTCCTCCGGATGAGGGAGTTATGACCGTTTTACGATTGTTAATCAAATCTAGAACATCGTTTGGAAAATGAGTTAAACTCCAAGTTAGTGCTCTAAAATGTAGGATAAGAAAACTAAACTCAGTAGTATACATCTTAATCTAATTTCTCCAAGTGGATTCACTTTAATAGCTATTACGGTTTGGAAAATACGACAAAATTAGTGTTTGGTAGGAAAATTTGGGACTGCTGCAGACCAGCAGTATAAATGGGTTAATTGCAGCAAAGTTTTGGCCTAATAAGGTCTATATTATTTGATGGGGTTATATACATAAGTTCAAGGTACATGTGTCGAATTGGATAGAGCCATATCTCCTCCGGATGAGTGAGATATGACCGATTTACGGAAACTAGTCATTTCTGAACTACTATTTGAAAAAGGGATTTAACTCCAGATTTTCTGTAACACCCCCAAATTGGGTCGCAGCGGAATAAGGGTCCGGGGCATGTTACTTCAAGATCAACAACACAAGATATATATAAGAACAACACAAAAGTCGTTTAAATTGATACATTGGATTTAAATTCAGCAAACTTTCTGTTTTGAGTTATGATTAGTAAAAACTCATTTCCCGTGGATTGGTAAATGGTTTGATTAAAAGGCCTAATGTTATGGAAACTAGACATAAGTATATTTCCAGGGGTGAAAGTCCCATAATTTTATCTTTTATAGGTTAAGAGATATGGTCTTGTAAAATTGACTAAAAATTCAACAACATAGTTTTACGCCTTATCTTGAGAAATAAAAGTGCGGCCACATAGTAATAAGATAAGAATCGCTAAACGAGACTTAGTAGACACTTAATGTAGTATAAGTGTAGGTTGTATACTAATTTAGGGATAAAAATACTTCAGTTAAGTTATAATGCAATGCCATGCATATCTCGGAAACATATCTCGTGATCATTTGATTTATTTTTATGTATCGATCTTCTTTATCATTCTAGGCCGCATCACATCTTTTAGGTTGTGCTAAGACGCTTCTTGCTCGTCCAAAGATCCATATCACTTCTGGTCTTCATAACTTCTCGGTGAGTTCATAGCCCCACCTTTTCTACTTTAATAGTTTTCATAACTATTTTCGGGGTGAGAATACATGCTCGTTTTACTAGTAAACTTATTGATTTCTACTACATGAGCGCTACATGAATGTTTTTACTAAAGCTTTTACTTGCCTACCACATGATTTCTAATACATGTTTGATACATGGTTGTTTACTACTGATTTTATTAAAGTTTTATTTGCTTACTACATGATTGAGAACATTAATTATCTATTTATGAAACCGTAAGTTTTGGACACATTATTTGTTTTACTAATGGAACACAAGTGCTTGAAGGGTATGCCTGACTCGATTATGAAATTATCTACATGAGTCGCTATTGCCAAAGTCCCTAATTTCATGAACCGTTAATTGCCCTGTAGGGGTGAACGCTAGTACATTTAATAGATCTTTTGGGTTTGACAACCCCGTCCGAGATCTGAATCAAGTTCTTTCGAGAACCTTTTTAACGGGCGATTTGTATTGAGAATCGTAGGTATGAGGAAATAATACCTAGTATTGGGCTGTATTTGCATTTGATATGCGTTATTGTCAAGGTTTTGGTGTCATGAGCTCAATGCGGTAATGTTGAATGATACTATGAAATACTGTCGCTGGCTGATCTTAAACCTTGTGGTCCACTATTAAATATTACTTGATTTATTGAATCACTAATTGGATTTTGGAAATAATATTTTGAAATGTTGTAGCGATGCTTTTCTTACTGAAATATTTACTTGAATTATTTCAATACTGATTTTACTTAAACCTATGAATTCACCAACATTATTGTTGACGTTTTTGCATGTATTTTCTTAGGTTATTATATTGCTAACTGAGCATTGGGAGCACTCGAGTCGCGTGGATATCAAAACTTTAAATACTTGGTTTTTCTTCACATTCGACAACTATTTATTATTAAAATATACAAAGGAGTCATGTTTAAACTCTTGTAACTTTTGTTAAAAAGAAATTATTGGGACCTAAAATTACTCTGATTTATTTAAATCGAATATGACATTTTATTAAACGTCTCTTTTAAGGTCGTTTTCTGTAACTTGTGTGTATGAACTATGAAGTAGCACCCCAAGTAGTATTCCGCTGCGTTGTGATTTTATGGGGGTGTTACACTCTAGCTTGTGTAAAACAAGCTAGTAAAACCCCTACAAGCCCTTCCTTTTCTGGCTTATCTTCCAAATGAGCTTTTTGAGTGGTTTTTGAGTAAAAATGGCTTAAACACTATAAGTTATGGAAAAACTTATAGTGCTTAAGTAAGAATAGGCTGTGGGTGAGTTTGTGTAGTTCCTAGGCTCTATGAGATAGTAGTGATCAGCGCCCCTTTTGCTCGTGTCATAGCTGGTGTGCGTGCGCTACGAGTCAAAAGTAGCGTGAGGGGACTATACTACACAGTGGACCATGCTATGTGTGTTTAGGGAGTATGCTTTGGGTCCACTTAATGATTTCTATGCCTCTTACTTTTGGCTTTCTTCATAGCATAAATAATCTTTTCATGAAAATAAAATGTGAAGTTGCCTGATTGTTTTTATTAGGGTTAGTTGCATGAAAATATGTACTAACTTTTGGTCCATTGATATATTGTATGCATCATACTCTAATGTAGCAAAAATTTGTGTTTATGACTTGTTTTTATCTTTTGAGATGGTATATATGAACCATACTACTGTATTCCCCCCCCCCCACCCAACAATTAATTGGCTTTATATCCTCATTTGCTTTGGTGTGTCAGCTTGAAGTGGCAATGCTAGTTTTCTACATACAAGGTCTACGGAAATGACTTTACGCCACTTTCATACTCATGGTGAATATATATTATTCAAAATGCATGTTTTAAATAACTTTGATGATATACAGCTCTCATGGGTTTTTCTTTGTTCTATACATGCAATTTTTTTTTTTGAGCGATCAGGTAGTATGGACTGTCAATGAAAAAATATATGGATAGCTCTGTCTACGTATCTAAACTGGTGCTCATGTGTACAATTCTATCGTTCAAATATTGTGATAAAGTTGGCTATATCAGAGCTCCTGGTACTAACTCCGCAACAATATAAATCTTAGACAAATAGACATAAACACCTAGTGACCTGGTGATTTTGTTGCAATTTGATGTTATATTATGACGTCATTCCGTAACATAATCACTTAACGAATGTAGTGCTTGCACCATTTATTACTTGGGACCATGTAAAGATTCAATGGACTAGCTCTTATCGAGCATAAGAGTGCAGGGGACGGGGACGAGGATAGGTACGGGTACGGGGACGGGGACGGGGACGGGTACGGGTACGTGGATACGACAACATCTTAAAATTCAAGAAACAGGTACGGCGGGGAAACGTCTATGTGTTTATTTTATCATAATTTTAGTATAATGGACATAACTGTTCATCTTAAAAAAAATATTACAAAACCTTCAAAATCCAAACATATATTACTACAAAATCATTCAATAAAAAACACTTAAATCATCAATTTGTGTTCTCAAAAAAAGTTGAAGTAAAAAACACATCAAGTAGTTATCGATATCCTCGGAGAAAAAAAAAATTCTCTTCTATTGTGGTTTAATTCAGTGAGAGACTCACAAAACTCTATAATGATTGTATCGCTAATTGTACCAAAGTCGTCTCCACCATCATCCCACTTCATGGTTTTTCTCTGCGATTCATATTGGTTCAATGCTATATGACAAAAGAAGTAGATTTTATTGTGGATCAAATACCAAGTCCTCTGGCATTTGATTAGGAGACATGCTTATTTCTTCTCAATGAGTGAATAAAAGAGTAAGTGCTCCAATTGCGTTCACAAGAAGATGACGATGTTGGCTGACCAAGAACTTTAAAAGCCAATGACTGAAGCAAAGGTGTTTTTGCTCCAAAATAAAAGGATTTTAGTTAATGGGCCATAGGAAACGTGGGTTTTTGGGCCGGAAACGTTTCCCCTATAAGGATCTGCGTACCATAATTTTAGAAACGTTTCCCCTTTTCTTGGGGACGTTTCCCTGGCGTTTCCCCGTGTTTCCCCGTTTCCCCGCATTTCGGAAATGTCATATGGCATCTCGGCGGAGTTTTCGTGCATCCTAGCTTATGAGAACCTATATAAGAGGAGAATGTTTTCCGAGCGTAAATGTTATCTCTTCTCATAGTTTTCGAATTTATAGACAAACATTTATTCCCCGTTTAAACTAGCAGTAAATGATAAATCCTTCAGCGACATTAGAAGTTCATACTAAATTATTAACTTTTATATTTGTTTTAGTAAAATAGAGGAACACATTGGTAAATCCTCTGCCCAATTGGATGTCACTGCTGGACCTGAACCACTAACAACTAACAAGGCATTCTAAAAAAAAGAAAAAAAAATATTACCAATTCTCTCAATATCAAATCACCATCATCTAATCTATTTGATCCAAAAGTGTATATTAAGGTTAGGTTTTAATTTAAAATTAATTGTATTAAAATAACTATTAATGTAGGAGCGATAGTTGCTTTTCATGTGACTCACTTAACACCTCATCATACATTTAACCCATCATCAATACTTACGAATCTCCGATTACAATCACACATGATTTATAATACAATCACATGTGATTTCCAATATAATCATGACTCCTCTAGCGACTTCCGAAACCCTTACAACCCTAAAAGTTGGATCCTCTAATTTCATAACTCCAAATCGATTACTAGTGTCTGTTTTCTTGATTCTAATTTGTTTTAATCGACTAACAACACTCTTGTAACGATTTTGGTTTTTGTTTTGAGTGTCATTTTTTTTCTTTTACGGTTTTGAATTTGCCTGGTTAATTTATTATTGCTTATTAATAAATTAATAAGCAATTCCTTGTTCTTACAAGCAATTCTTTTTATGGATTGAGCAGTAGATGACTCTCACTGAAAAATATGTGGAAATGTGATCTGTATATAAGCTGGTTGTATGTATGTCAATTCTAATGTTCAAAGATGCATAGCAAGAGTACCTAACACAACTCCAACAGCAAATAGAGTCTTAGACATAACACAAATCTACCACGTACTTTGCAACATGCAGTATATTTGACGTCATTTAAAGAGTCGTCGATATTGAATGTGTCTCTAAGCATTCTTTTTCTTGTTTTAATATCACTTGGCCGATTTGCTAATCTCAATAGGGAAAAGCATGTGGTTTTCCAGACTACCACTTGTTGAGACACCAAAATAGATTTAGAGTAAACTGCAAAAATCATCCCTGTGGTTTGTAGTTTGTGGCACTAATCATCCCTAGCCGATACTATTGACACTAATCATCCCTGAGTGGTGAAACGTTCGGCAAAAATCATCCCTAGAGGGATGATTTTTGCAAAACTTTTTGTTAAACTTTTTGCAAAAATCATCCCCAATAAGGATGATTTTTGCCGGACATTTGCCACTTAGGGATGATTATTGCCAATAGTATCGGCTAGGGATGATTAGTGCCACAAACTACAAACCACATGGATGATTTTTGTAGTTTACTCTAGAATTTATTTTGTTTAAAAATATCCTCACAAAGATTCATTAAGTAAAGAGATTAGGGTTGGGTTAATTAATTGTTAGGGATAATATTACAACAATATTGAAGATTATAATAAATGTGATTGAGGCTTACAAATCGCAGTGTCCTAAAACAGAATTTTGTCCGTACAACGTCTGTTTTGAGGATATAACAATCAATTCAAGAAAACTTGAATCTATCGAATTTAATATTGCTTCTTGATGGATTTGGAGAGTATTTTCTATGTTTTTTTATCAGGAAAACGTTTGAATGATGTCCCTATTTATAGGGAGACTCGTGACTCTTCAAACAGTCACATTAGTTCACAAAAATGTGTAATTAGCGACGCTTTAGATACGACTTAGCGACAGAAAAACCGTCTCTAATTATCATGAACATTAACAGTCGCGATGGTCGCATAGTGACACCCCTTTAATGTAAGTAATCGCCAAAAAAATAGTTAAGTGCGTCTTTTCGATGGTAATGGTTTATTAGCAATGGTTTTGTGACAGAAGAAACTGTCGCTAATGTCAATTAATACTTTATATGTTCCAACAATACCTCACATTTTCTATTCAAACACCAATAATACCTCACACTTGAATAGAAAATAAGATAATTTAAAGTTATTTATTATTCTATTTCCATCAAAATGTAATATGGTATGCATCAGATAAGGTGTCTTTTGGACATGAATCTTTTCTAGTGAGTACTTATCGGATCTACTTTATGGATAGTGAATATATGTCTTGAACTAGCCACGTTGTATGGTAAATCGAGCAATGAGTATCACACATATCATATCTATGCAATAACATATTGTTACCGTTGTGCTCATTTGGGTCATGAACATATCCTTATTCATGCGAATTTTAGAGAACTTAGCCATCTGGTTCCCAAAGATGCAACCACACATCAATCTCGTATTGGTAATGCTAGTCAAGAATATTCCATAGTATTCGGCTGTAAAAGCCCTTAATCATCAACGGATAAACACATAAAAATTCATCTTAGGAATGGGCATACTTGTGTGTTAGTACTTTTTGAGCTTGAGTCAACTAGTTTTCCTATTGAACCTAGACCATGGGATCTCTAATTTTGCTAGGTTAGGTTTTCGTCGAGTAGTCACTCATTATGTTGGCTTTAAGCCGATACCCCTTGATTTAAATATGAATTGTTCTTTACAAAGGCCTTTTGTCAAAGGATCAACTATATTTTCCTTTGACTTTACGTATTCTGTGGAAATGATTTAATTTCTTAACACGTCCTTTATGTTATTGTGGCGTCGTCTTATATGTCTTGACTTGCCGTTATAGATGATTCTTTACTTTAGTAAGAGCAGCCATACTATCACAATGTATACACACAGTAGTTACAGGTTTTTGCTATAAAAGAATACCCTCAGCTTCTTCAACGGCTTTTTCTAAACCTATAAATTCTACTTCCAAAATTGATTTGGTATTCACAGTTTGTTTAGATGATTTCCATGATACATCAACCTCTCAAAGTGTAAATACATAGCCACTTATGGACTTGCCTTCATTATTGTTGGAAATCCAATCTGCATAACCAAATCCTTCTAACACAAGAGGATATTTAGTGAAATGTAACCCATAAGCCATTCTATGCTTAAGATATAGAAGTGCCCTAACTAGTGCACCCCAATGATCTCTATTAGGCTTGTGTAAGTATCGACTAAGTCGACTTACACAATAAGACCAAATCTATCATGGACAATTCTTAAATACATGCAAGTTCAAGAACATGTGTATATTTGTAACTGAGATATACTTTTACTTTGTTCATCTTTATATTGAACCTTAGGATCAAAAGACGTTACAACTGATCTATCATATCATAGTGCCTAAATTTCTTAAGGTTCTATTAATGTAAATTGAGAATTGGATACGGATCGTGTGCCATTGGGCATTCTTTTTACTCTAAATACCAATAATAACACACAGATACTTTATTCTATCCATTCTTTCATATCAAATGAAGAATGAAGCATCTTCTTAGTTTGGTTAATAACATTCATATTTATTCCCATAATCATCAAATCATCTACGTAAAAAAAAAATTAACAAATGAATTTTTGTATTGTTTAATATAAACACATTTATCACATTCGTTTATTTGAAATTCGTTTGATAATAGTGTGTTATCAAACTTTTCATGCCATTGCTTTGGAGCTTGTTTAAGGCCGTAGAGAGATTTAATCAATTTACAAACCTTATGCTCTTGTCCTTTGACAACAAACCCCTCTAGTTGTTGCATATAGATTTCTTCATCTAATTTACCATTTAAGAACGCAGTCTTCACATCCATTTGATGTATAATCAGGTTGTGAATTGCTGCTATTGCAATCAATGTTGTTATAGATGTTATCCTTGTAACCGGTGAATAAGTATCAAAGAAATCTTGACCTTCTTTTTAATGGTATCTTTTGGCTACTTAACGATCCTTATACTTCTCTATGGTACCATCAGGTCTTTGTTTCTTTTTGAAGATCCACTTATGGCCTATTGGTTTATGTCTTGAAGGTAGATCAACCAATTTCCATGTATTGTTATGTATAATTGAGTCTATTTCACTCTGAATAATCTCTTTCCAATAAGGTGCTTTTGATGATTCCATAGCAGCCATATATGTTTGTGGTTCTTCATTAACAATATACATCATATGATCAGGTCCAAAGTCTTTATTGACTTTTGCATGCTTGCTTCTTCTAGGTTCAACATTCTCTTGTGGAACCTCAGAGGTATTGTCTCTTTGATCTTGAGACAACTCATTATCTAATAATCTTTTTCTTAGATTTGAAATTTGTTTATTTTTATTCTTATAAGGAAAGGTATTTTCAAAGAATTCTACTTCAGCAGATTCAATAATTGTGTTGTTGCTTATGTCCTCTACATTGGATTTGTAAACTAAGAACCTATAAGCAACACAATTTTTCACTGGACCAAGATAAATACAATTAATCGTTTTTTGTCCAATTTTGGTAAAAATATTTGAACATAAGATGGTTGATTTCCTTTCCATAGTTGATATGGAGATTTGTCACTCTTCTTATGAGGAATTTTATTTAATATTGTGTTTACAGCAAGACATGCTTTACCACAAAGACTCTGAAAAGCCCTTGAAGTATTTAACATTGAATTAATTATATTCTTTAATGTTTTATTATTATGTTCAACCACTCCATTTTGTTGT
>BQNB010012418.1:0-79211 GCA_026074375.1 Tanacetum coccineum
TGCAAAGCAACTGTAAAATGGCTATATGTGTATATACATTTTACCGAACAATTAGTGGGCATTCGAAAACAACAAAAGTTAAAGAGAGCCTAAGCGAGAGTTAGTGATACCTTCTTTATCGTTCGTATACAAAAATGAAGATTAAACAGCTGATTTTGTAGACAATGACATTCCAAAATCAGAAGGTTCCACATCATATGTTAATAAAATCAAACAAAATCTGAGATGATGTAAATAAATAGGTTCTTCATCAAGAACAAAAATAAAGAAACGTGGAAGTAGAAAAGCAACTGAGAATTTGGGTGTTTGGTAGCTTTTAAAAAGCACTATACAAAAACTTACCCAATCCGTCATACAAAGCACATGAAAAAGAATAATCTTAGATGAACATGAAGATGTAAATTTGTTTTATGAGGATACTAGTTTTAAGGCCCGCCCGTTGGGCGGGGAGCTTTAAGGTATTGCTTAAAGAAACATTTACATTTGGATACTTTCTTATTGTGTTTTGTTGTTTCAACTATTCCGTATCATTTAGATAACTTGGTGTGATTTTTTATGTTATAATTTACAATACAACTCGATTAAAACTCATGTTACCGTTCAACTATTCCTGATGAGTGACTTGATTGGATATAGGAAATTACATTTGTTTTACGAATAAAACTCATGTTACCATTTAACTCGAAGACATAAGAATTAAGGCAAGAGGACCAGATAACTGTAAACTGATTCCAACATTACCCAACAAAGACTTGGAATTTGAATATTGTGAGAAAGACAACAATAACACAACAATAACAATCACAAGTCCACAACAACATGAGATGCATAGCAAGCCATTGATTAACGAAACTGCTTTGACTCCACGAGTACGGCTCAAGTCTAATCGGTCGATCTCTTTGTATCAGTACTAATGTAGGTCACAATAGATTCAATGTACAGTTTGTGATGTGTGGTCGACATATCACTGTAGCAAGATTTCACTATAAAGTACACGATGATTCCACCATAAAAGAACCGACTTCAAAGAATTATATCAAAGTTGTTTATTTTCAAACATAAGCACAACCATAGAAGGTTTCCATAACACATGTCAAAAGTTTACCGACATCAAAACTTTATAATCCCGCAAGGCGGTAACGAAAATAAATGAAATTGTCTTTGCATAAGTGAGTTTACAGTTTTAATATTGTGATAGGGACACAAGAACACAACAATAGCAAAAAACGCAGCTAAACAAATAGTAGATATGTCATTTCTGGCACTCTCGGCCAGTGTTTTCACTCCAGCTAGGCTTCCACGCTTCACTTCAAATTGGTCCATCTCTTTCTGTTCCTCCCTCCCAATGTCTCTCGCTATAGACATATGCATATGTATGTTGTATACGTATAAGGGGGAGGTTACTTAGTACATATGATGGTTTAGGGTATATGATCCTAATTAAGGACAACTAAATGATCAACAAAAGACAATAAGCAGTGTATTCCAATGGGTAGAGTCTTTGAAAAGTAGGTTGGGAACTATAACCACGTAGATTTATGCCAGGACCGAAGGATGCAATATATAACATGTGAATGTGTGATGTACCATGTAACATGTTGCACTAATTTAAAATTACTTACAGTGCTTATTGCTTCTTGAAATAAGCAAGAATAAGCAACTACAAACGGTTTATCCAAAACAACTTATTTTACTAAAAAATAATCAGATATGCACACATACGTACATACACACATGTCATTAGCAGCTGAAATAATTCATAGCGCCGAGTTTGGCTGAGTAAAATTTAAAGGTATTAATAAATGAAATTTTAGAATGAAACAAAAACTTGAACTAATTATAAAATTAGAGCATTGCATCTCCAGGTATTGCTTAAAAAAACTTACTACAACAACCAAATATAATATTCACAAGAAAATTTTACTTTTCACATACACTAAACTAATATACCAAGTTGTTCCAGATTTATCCTAATAGGTGCGCTACTTCAAGAGCTTTTTACAACTCAACCGTGAGAAATGAATATTAATCCAAGAATTATCCAAACACACATTTTATGGTATAGCGGAATACAATCTATCCTAAAGACCTAAACTGACTTGCAACATATGATTCATCCTTCAATCTTTAAAAATTATCAATGCGAGAACTAAATTAGTAAATTACGTGTCCACATAAGGGAACTAAATTCATTTCTAAGATAATTAGAGCTCCATAAGAAATATATGCCGTATAAGGGATACTTAAAATTATCATTGTGGAAACTTTCACACAATTTATATGCACCAATATACAAATTGTTTTACTAACAAAAAAGTCAAATACACTTCAGTACCTTAGAGGAAGGGAGCGGAAGAGAGGCTTGACAGGCTGTTTTTGGTTCGGTTAGCAGTTTGATCTCCTGGAACGCCTTCTTATGCTACTATTTGAGTACACTACACTCTAAACCACTCTAGTTTTTATCACTTTAAATTTTTAGCTTCATTTAACTTATCACTCGACTTGGGCCCATGGTCGATATGAACATCATATACACGTGAACATGTTGCAGCATCAGCCTCCATTTCTCCTCTTCTATTACCGAATTAGCAACATCATCTTCATTATGTACATAATTGACAACACAATAGTAGACCATCAGAATCATTTTAGCACACTAACACACATAATTAAACAAACAGCTACTTACACAAGGTGAGATTCACCTCTGCGCAAATCATAGGGCAAATTGTTTCGTTGTATATGTGCATCATTAGCTGAATTTCCACCCTATAAAACAATGATAAGAAGAGTAAAATAACTTAGATAACATATTTTGGTACGGGTTGAAATGGTTTGTGTCATGTTAGTTTGACCCAAAACGTTATTTTTATCCAAAGTTTGTATGAAAAAATGAAAGCGAATGAAAAAAAGATCTAAAACCTAACGGGGCATCGAAAAACGTTGATTATGCTACGGGTTGCTTTTCTTAATTATCTTACTTGTAGTTGTTAATATCCTTATCAAAGAAAAACCCACTGCTGGTAGTGTACAAATAATAAGGCCGAGTATAATACTTCAAAATCAATCAAGCATTCTCATGCTTCAGGCCATATAATGGTGTCATCCATGTATTTGTGGCTGACAATACAACAAAATCATATCAACAATCAGATAATATGTTTGGGTCATAATATAAGCAAAGCAGTAGTCCGAAAGATATAATGATAGACATTAAATGTGTGCAAAATGCAAAAAGGTAGCAACTCACAAGTGTCCAAAATATGCAAATCCTTTAGAGGAAAACTCCCACCAGTACCTCCGAATACAAACAGCTTATCTCCAACTGTAGTGCAGCTCTTGTTGTAATTAGGAATTACCAACACATAAAACACCACTTAATAAAATTTAAGTTTTTTTAATCGTTTTACACACATACAAACACCACTTAAATTTTTAAATCTTATCCTTAAGAACACGGACCAACGTATTACCTGACATCATTCAATGTACTAAACGGATGTGAAGCAGTGTCAACAGAAATTGGGTAGTTAGCCCCCAATAGATTTTGATCTGCAATATCATAAAGGAGACGATAATTATTTAGAAGAAATAATTCTAAGATATATTGTTGGCAAACTTGAAGTGATAAATCACTTATGCACACTACTTTTCCACTGGTAACGGGTATTCAAGATATTAAAGTGATGATTTAAATACTGCATTATGATACAACAGATAATCAATTTGACTGTTTGGATTGAGGCCAGGTAATCTGAGAATGATAAACTGCTTATTGCATTTTGTCACAACAAATTATGTGATTCTGATTATTTCAGAAAATTATAAGCAGTTAAAATAACAATTCCAAACACCCCTTTATTTTTTGGTCGAAACGATTAAAAATTTACCAAGCAATAGTAGTAGCAAATCCATTTTTCTCATAGTGACGGTAGTAGCAAATCTATCTGTTGAAATCCTTTATTTTTTGGTCGTTAAAATTAAAAATTTACCAAGCAATAGTAGTAGCAAATCCATTTTCCTCATAGTGACGGTAGTAGCAAATCCATCTGTTGAAATCCAACACTCTGAGCATGATTACCTCCAACCTCCTGCTATACACATTCACACACATATTATGTATCAGGTTGAGGTTATAGAATTATTTGTTTAAAGTTGAACAAATAATAGTGAAAGTATCACGGACAATATGGTGCAATAGGTGATTCATCTACAATGTTAAGTAAAATATAATGGGATCAGTAACAAACAAATTCTATAAAATGGGCCACTTTCCACGAATGATTATCATCATTCTTTCATTCAGATTCAATACAATGTCAACGATAACAGAAAGTACCTTAGCATACTTAGCACAAAAAATAATAATTTTATAAAATAACCGATTAAGTTTATAAATATTCATGATTATGTTTCGAGTATTGTAATGAAAAATAAAAAAAATGAAATTTTTGATTGACCTTCCAAAAACCATTGCTCGCAAAGATGAGAAACTCTGTCATAATCCGCAACCTCCACAACGTAGTTCTGAAATGACGTGTTCCTTAAACCTTTTGTTACGAAATGATCTCGAGACCGCTTAGCTTCGTTCGACCTATGGTCGATTAATACAAACTGTTATGAATCAATACAAACTCTTATGAATCATGGTTCGTATATTAGACCATCAAAATACATATAATTTGGGTTTCTGTGTTAGGGATTGATATCGAATTAATGGGTGATTTTTCAAAGGGAATCGGTGAATTAAGGGTTTTTTTTACAGAAGATCCGGTGAAGATCATAATTGTAGGTTGGGGTTTTCTCGTAAATGAAGATCTGGTGGTGTCTTGATTAGAGAGTAATTAGAGGTTTTTTATTTTAGGTAATTAATGAATTTAATTGATCCAATGGTTGATAATAATCTATTTTACAGGTGTCATTCTCTAGTTATTTTGGGTGAAGATGAGTTTTTCAAAAGCTTGTTTTATATAGGTTATAGATATATAAGTGGGGTTTTGGGGGGTGGGGGGGGGGGTGGCGTTGGGGGGTGGTTGGGGGGGGGGGGGAGGGGGGAGGGGAGGGGGTTTGTCTTGTTGGTGGGGTGATTACGGTTTGGGTGTGGTGAGGGCGGGGGTGGGGTTGGGGTCATAATCCGCAACCTCCACAACGTAGTTCTAAAATGACGTGTTCCTTAAACCTTTTGTTACGAAATGATCTCGAGACCGCTTAGCTTCGTTCGACCTATGGTCGATTAATACAAACTGTTATGAATCAATACAAACTCTTATGAATCATGGTTCGTATATTAAACCATCAAAATACATATAATTTGGGTTTCTGTATTAGGGATTGATATCGAATTAATGGGAGATTTTTCAAAAGGGAATGCGGTGAATTAAGGTTTATTTTACAGACAGATCCGGTAAAGCATCATAATGTAGGTGGCGGTTTTCTCGTGTGAAATGAAGATGCTGATGTGTCTTGATTAGAGAGTAATTTAAGTTTTGTTATAGTTATGTAAATTAATAATTTATTGATCCAATGGTTGATTAATCAATCTAATTTCATAGTGCATTCTCCCAAGTTATTTTTGGTGAAGATGAGTTTTTCAAAGCTTGTTTTTATATAGTTTAATATACTATATAAAAATATATATATATTGATATATATATATATATAATAATTATATAAATAAAATAATATATATATATTATATATAAAATTAAACATATAAT
This sequence comes from Tanacetum coccineum, assembly GCA_026074375.1. Lineage (NCBI taxonomy): Eukaryota > Viridiplantae > Streptophyta > Magnoliopsida > Asterales > Asteraceae > Tanacetum > Tanacetum coccineum. The sequence goes on from BQNB010012418.1 coordinate 5,718, forward strand.
AGAATATAATATAAAAAATTATATATTTTTTAAAATAAATTCGGTTTTCGATTTGATTTTCGGTTCAAATTGCTAAAACTATATCCAAACCAAAAACCGAAATTTTAGTTCGGTTCAATTTTAGCAAATTCGATTATGTTTTAAGTTCGGTTCAACTTTTTTGGCTCGGCTTTTTAGGTTCGATTTATTCGTTTATTACTGAAAGCACACCATGTGTTTGGTAGAGAGAAATGGAATTGGATCCAATTCTCTTGTTTGGTAGAAAGAAATAAAAAAATAGAGAATTCAAGATAATTTGGTTGAGAATTGTAAAAAAATGGTAGTGTATTTTTGATCACTCTCATTTCTATTATTTTATAGAGAATTTGAAGAAATGAGTTTTTATTTTTATATTTTGTTTTTTGCTTTTATTTTTCAATTTTTTTATCATGGTTTTCGATTTTTTTTTCCGACAAATTCACGAGGTTTGAACCACCGCCGCACAAATTTTTGTGGTATTAGTCTTAAGTAGGGGTGTTAGTCGGGTCGGGTAGGTACGGTTCAGGTCAATTTCGGTCGGGTCAAAATCCGGTCAAGGCTAAAAATTCCATACCCGAATCTGACCTTATTTGAATTTGGGTTACTCGGGTCAGGTCCATTTGGGTTCGGGTCAACCCGAATATGAGTAAAATGTAATAAAAATGCTTATTTTTACTCTTTCAAATAGAAAAATTATATTTTAAAAAAATAACAAGACACGAGAAACGATGTACGAGTGAGTTATGTTTTCATTTCTATTATATTAATCCATTTAGAAACTGGTTGCCATCCAAGAAACGAACCAAAGAAAGAATAAAATTATTGTACTTCTGTTTGTAATCAAGGAAGTAATCAAAGTATAATATGGTCTTTTTGTTTTGCTTTTCGTTGCAAGAGAAGTAACCAACAAAGAATTGCAATTTTGTTATGAAGCATTAAAGAACCAAGAAAGAAGAAAAGAAGTGTTAGTTTGTTTGTTCGCGGGTTTTTCCAAAAAAAAAAGGATTATGTGATTGTGATTCTGATTGTGTTTGAGAGGAAGAGAAGCGAGTGGCTGCATAAGATTAGGATGAGGGTTTTTAGGGTTGAGTTAATATTACATTTTAGTTTTTTTGTTCTTTTTAAAAAATGTTGATGAAAGAAAATGTAGTTTATTAGCATTGTTACTCTATGATTGTCTTTTTTTCTTTTTTTAGAACGACAACTAACTATCTCACACCATATCAACCACGAATTTACCTCACATGTTCTAAGCAGGACTTGAACCCACAACTATTTGGTTGGGGAGTTTCACATACAACATGAGATGTCATTGGGACACAAGCCCTTTGGTTGTCATTGTCTTTTTTACTTTTAACTCACAAAATGTTTTTTAGTGACAAAGAAAAAATCCTTTTAATAATAGCGGTGATGTTAGTGTCAAACCGATTATGAACCGGAAATTCAATAATGTTATTAATTTTTTAAACATTGACTCGAACTCATTACTCACAAAAGTGAACCAGTGAGTCAACTTGAGCCAATTTTTTTTGACATAATACGTTTATATATATTTCGATCCATTAACATACATCCAATATACAAGTAAGTTTTTGACAAAAATAAAAGTTTGATAATAGCAAACAAAACCAGTGCATCGCATTATATTGAAAAGAAACACTACTACAAAAAATGCTAAATAGAACGGTTGAAACACCTCATATAGATCGGTTATGAACCACTTTATACAAGGGTGATCTATTTGAGGGGAACACAAATAGATCGGTTTATAACCGATCTTATTAAAATCATAAATAGATCAGTTACTACATAATAGCCGTTCTTTTAAGAAAATTTTCAAAAAAAAAAATTCCATCAGAATGCATATTTTTACAGAATTTCCATTCACTCGTAACAAAAACAAAAAGTATATTAATACACATGGCTGCAACAAAAACAACATTCTACTATCCGAAACCAAATGGCTCCAACAGACGACAAAATAAACTCGCACAAAATTAAAGGAAAAAAAAGAATTAATGACACGCAACAACGCGCGAAAAATTAGTGCCCGCAAAGACACGTTGAGGAAAAAATAAACTTACACTATTAAACATAAAAAAACGCGCGAAAAAACAAATAAAAATAAATAAATAACACATTTCACAAGTAAAACTACGTCGTTTTGGCACTGCTACAGTGCTTAAAATGAACAGTGCTACAGTAGCGCTACAGTACCCCCGGCCCAATGGGCTCGGTTATTGTTCATCGGCCAAAAAAAAAAAAAAAAAAACTTTATTATCCCCCACCTTTTTTTGGGCCAAAAATAAGAAAAAAAAAACAAACTATTAAACATGAGACCGAAAAAATAAAACCCAAAAAAAAAAAAATTAATGCCCCGCAACAACGCACGAAAAATTAACGCCCGCAGCAACGCGCGGTTAATCTTGCTTGTTATAAATTAAAACCTTTTTCTGAATAGTCAAAAAAATGATCGTTCCCATTTTGTTTTAACGTTCTACTTTAGGTTATTTGTAAAGTGAGGTATTCAAAAAAAAACTTAAACCATGTGCCTGTGTCACAAAGATTGTATTTTTATTGATATAAGGATTAATATTTATTGTCAATACAAACATAAAAAACGTAAAACAAAGATAAATGGTAGCAAACCTGCAGCTGAGGACATTACATGGACTGTCTTTACATGCACGATAATGAATTTGAAGAAGATGACACATTTTCTTGCAAAGAGGACAACCACCTGAAGCGGGAAGTTTGCATTGCATCCCATGTAGAAATAGTCCTTTCACCTTGCGACAATTAGGATACGGCATTACCTTACTCTACACTAAGATGCGTGTACCAGAAGATCAAGCATTTTTCATAGCTGCAATACAAATATTCAACCATCTTATTTTATCAAGTTGCAAAAAAAGAATCAACGGTCTGTAACTTATTGCTATGCGCAGAGGCCCAAAAAGCAAAGAAAATTATGTATTTAACTCCTTTACTGATGAATGGGTTGTTATCCTTTTATTGCAAATAGGTTATGCTAAGATTTTATGACCAAAAAAGAAGCAATTCAATTGTGTTAAGCGTCATCTGTAGTGCATTCAATTGCATAAAACCTCCTACACTGACTCAACAAAACAAATACTGTATTTAAAAACATTGAATTATAAAATAACGTACAAAAGTAGAGGTGGCAATTCGTGTAATGTAACATCTCAAATGGGTCAAATGAAAAAACTCAGGCTAAAGGCAGAAGGGCTAAAGGGAGCTATACTTAAAGCACGCAATCTGCAGAGTAAATTACTATTCAAGAGTTTAGATTCTTATGGTGATAAAAAGGTGTAGTCATAAGCTATGCACTAGCTATTAAAAACAAATGAACAAAAAGTGTTTGCAGGTTAACCCAACCCACCTGACCCACCCATTCTGCATCCTTAAACAAAATGTGTATACCTGGACAACACGTTGTTCACGAGCTTCTGTGCTTTGAGCATCACGCTCAGCAATTGGACGGATGAATGATCTACTTATGAGGATGATCACTAAATCCCTATATTTCGATACATGCATTGCATATATCATAAACGGGGCATATACACACCTCCAACCTTTGACCCTGTTTCAATAATCAGATCGACAAGAAACGCAATTTATCACAAAAGCAGGCGCGGATTTGGATTGTGAAGATGATACAATGCCATCATTGATGAGTGTTTAGCACGTCTTATGTGTCATATTGATAATGATTTCGCTTGACAAAGGCTCAGAAAAGCTTGTCAGGTATCAAAAGAATTCACTTCAGAATCTCGTCTTATCTTTGGTGTCTGTAGGCACATCGTTGATTTCAACTGCATGTTGATAAATTTTCAAATCTTCAATCAAAAGTTGCAACATTAAAAAGTCAAGGTGGTGTTTCATGATGTATGTATATTTTCAAATTAAATATGTGATATTGGATAATCAAAATCAAACAATTCACTGTAACAACATATTATCAGGAGATGGTATATGAATGGGCGTCTTGAAATATACTGGATAATTATATATGAAAATCGAGTTGTAATATATCTAGTTGTATGAGATAGTGTGTGGATGTGCTTATGTTGTTTAAAGTTGTTATGATCACATAGTTGAAAGTAGTTTGTGTTGAGCAAATTTTGATTATTTAATCAACAGATATAATAACCAAAAAAGTCATTAACAGATATAAATTGTGAAACGGGATTTACAAGAGTAAACAAGTCCTTTTTACCCTTTAACCTGATTATCCAAAATTGAAAATTTGAACATGATTTAATCAGATATTCAGAAGTATAGTTTGTTGATCCAAAACTAAAACTTATTATATAAAGTTCGAGTCACGATAATGAGATGATCAGTTCCAAAATGCACATCCAAGCACCTTCTCAAATCACGGTAAATAGCATCAAAATTTAATTATAAAAATCTTTGAACACAAACATAACAGCGCAAGAAGACAACTTACAGGTTCAAGTGGATGTTTCACCCTTTGGTTAATAGGATGTCTTTCCCTCTCTTCAAGTGTTTGTTCAATTTCATAGCACCTGCAACACACATTAACAACCACTATCATCACATATAATCCAGCTGGCAAGACACATTAGCATGGATATCTCATCCATACTACATATCGATTATCAAGAATTTAAATATGAGACTAATATTACTGCAAATATGGATGAGGTGTTATCCCCTCAAGACAATTTGAACTATTTTAACAGGCATGTGTAGATTGCTCGAAATGAATTTCTAAGCCAAAAAATGTACATCCGCTGTAAAGTAGGTCATAGTGCTTACTGATTGCAAAGCTGAAAATTTTTGCAATTGTTGCAGACCCAGCGTGTTCCAGAGACCATTAGAAGACAGCAATGCTTGCATGCATGCTGCAAGTGAACCATGATGAAATCTTCCTTCATTGGAGATATTGTTTCACCAAGCTGAATTTTTTTTTTAACAGGAACAAGATTTAATCACGTAGAAAATAAGAAGTATATCAGAAATCAGAAATATAAGTATATAACATCCAAAACAAAAGAACACCCTTAATTGGTTTATTACATTTCTAAATTCTAAACGTGGTAAAAGGTGACCATTTAAAAAATCAACGTTTGCAAAATGGGTGTGAGTAATGCGCACTGTGGGTCATCTGGGTTGTCAAAGAGATTACAAATAAAGATGGGTCAACCGGGATGTAGGATGGATCAAAAAGTATCAAACAAATCACTTGCTAACAAACTGAGCTAAGGTAACGACCTATAGTAGCAATTTTAATGAAGAGTTCAGTAAACTATTATCATTACTACTTAGTGTTGAAACTTCACATAAAGCTCAAACTCTTTGAGCTGGTTAAACTAATAGAGGCTTAGGTTAACAAAATAAAAGCTTGAGGAAAAAAAATAAACGTTAAGATGACACAGGCTAGTAAAATCTTAAACCAGTGAACATCAAAGAAAAAGAACAATAACGAGTGTGATCGGGTTGAGTAGGCATGGCAATTTCAATTTCATAAGTATTTAATGTGAGCCATTTTATAAGTATTTTGGGTCAATTGGGGTCATGTATGATACTAAAGAATCCAATGGCCCAAAATAATAATAACTCATTTACTTCAAAATAATAACTACTGATGAGGTTTTAGAAGTGGATGAAGTGTTTCGGGTCAGCCCGACCAATTTACAAATGCCAAAAACTGCTGTTTCAAACCGTTATCCAGCCCGCAAGCCTGTCCAGTTTGACACCTTTAAGTAGATCAGACAAAGTCCCAAGCAAGAAAATTACCCGATGCATTAGTAGAATATCTTTGGAAGCATTAGAAGAAAGATCAGTTTGACCAGAAGCTTTGAGAGCTCTTTTTGTTATACTCCTTTTCATTGACCCTTTACTGTTGTGTTTCCTACCATCTTCTTCTTGACGAAGCTGATAGATAATATCCTCTGCAGCACCAGGCCAATAGTCTCCATCAAAATATGGCAATCGGGAAGCAGTCACCTTAGCTTTACATTCACCAGAAGATACAAAAAAATGATCGTATAAATTTGTGAGATCCACGACAATATTTTCGTCTGAGGCCTTTTTCAGCATTGACAGATACCTGATTTACATAAGAATAAAAATACATGTCACAAATGATGCACGGTCATAATTCAAAACAGGTTCGGTTGACTCAAAAATACTTAAATCCAAATTAAATTTTAAAACATTATACTCCAATCTCCATCTTTGAATAGAAAGAGTACGCAGATTGCGTGCATATAAAAAACTAATCCATATTTTCCAACTTTTACCTGACTAAAGTATTTTATCGATTCAATTGCAACTAAAACTGCCAAATAGACCCATTCGTAAAAGTATGGGTCAACATCTGCACAAATGGTCCCTAATAACAATAGTGAAGTAATGCACACTTCACATCCACTTACCATTCCCTTAATTTATCTGACTTCGGTGTCTTCTGAATTTCAGGATGGCAGTACAAGATATAATCTTCACCCTTCAATGGAGGGCAGGCCCATATATAGCAACTTGTGAATCCACGTAATTTGCAGTATTCTAGATAACCAATCTGAGAAAAGAATTGAACAACACGGTAAACAAAACAAGGGATACAATGGGGTTTTGGCATTGTGCTTCGAATGTGATTACGTGATATTTAATGATCAGAAAGTTATCAATTGTGACAGTACCACAACCTTGTTGCAGTTGGTATGAAACTGATTGCCTAAAACTAATATTGTCACAAGAAGCAAAATATGTTCATTTAAGCATTAAAAGCTGATTATTGAGAAAGATCTAGTAACTTACCAAAATTTCATGATATACGAATGTCCGAAGAGCTTCTCCTGTTACGGTTCTTATCTCAGGCCTAAAGTATTTAACTGAATCCAAATAAGATAAATAAACACGACGATGATTTGGCTGCTGACATTCTGCTCCAAACTCTTGAACATACATGCCAAACAAACATACTTCTACCCCTTCAATTTTTTGAAACAGCAGAACAACCTAGAAAAAGCAACAGTAGTATTACGAGTCAAGCAAGTATTTAACTGAATCCAAATAAGATAAATAACAAGAACAATTGAGATCAATCCACTTCAAGAACTACTAATAAGCCAGCACCATACCATTGAAAATCATAAATGGATATTTCAGCCCGTTTACTTACCAATAGGTCGATTTGGTTTGCGTTTTGTCTCAAATGGGTCAAACAAAAAAAGTGGTTAAGAGGGAAACAGATCGAATGGGTCAAACAGGTTGAACTGAGAGCGACTTATACAAATAATTTTATTGTACAAGTTACATATTCCGTCCTTGTGTTTGTCTAAAAATTACGGATCCTGTCTTCAAACTAACCAAATTATACCAGCCTCCTAAATGGCACTGTGCTTAACGTTATAGTCCGTGACACTAACGACCATTTAGTCATTTACTCCATTCCTTTAAGTGTGCCATGTGTCTCTTACATGAGGGAATTTTGGTCAGTTTACCCTCTTTCATCTTCAACCTCATATTCTCTTCTTATATTTTCCTTTTATATAATCGAATCAAAACGATAATTATTTCACGAACGCTAAATCAAAGAAACCAAAACTAAATCCATTTCAATATCATGAATCAGCTAATGATACCCAAATGTAAAAGACCAAAATACCCTTATGTGACATGATTAACAGTGCTAAGTGACAGGGACAAACACGTTAAGCACCGTGCCATTAGAGGACGACTCGTATGACTAGGTTAGCTTAGGGACAGGATCAGTAATTTTTGGAAAAACACAAGAACAAAAAATGTAATATACTACCATTGTAATAATATTGTGTTTGTCATCATAATTACCACATTAGAAAAATAATAGAAGGGCAAAAAAAAATGTGGGCAGGTCAACATATTTTGCCCCGCAAATCTCCCCATACCTTAGATTTATATGCAAATTCTGGGGGGTAATTTTCGTCTTGAAAGATCTCAAGGAATCGCTGCTTGACTTCCAATTTTTTATCCACGGATGAAACAACTCTAACAACAAGCGATTCTGCTCCAGGAACCTGAAAACATAGAAGCCAAGAAAAACATCACAAAATTTTACCAAAAAAATAAAATGATAATAACAATAATAATGAGCACGCATTTTAACCATGTAGCCGCCGTGATATGAGGAATTAGTATTTATTTAGATAAAACATATACAAGAAGTTTTACCTCCTCATAACTTTTACGATGAGCCTTTGCCCTCTCTATTCTTTCTTGCTTTAGTTTTTTAAACAGTCTGTTTTCAATGTGATCACTAAGAATGGTTTTTGGAAGATCTTTTGCTCCAAGAAGAGCACTCTGTGGTAGGGGGACCCGCTCTCCTGCTTTAACCTCTTCCACATAGCAATTAGGGCAAGTGTACTCCGCTTGTCCCCCATCATTTCTACGACCATTAAATAATGCACAAACTTGATGTTGCCACTCTTCACACCTGTCACATTGAACCCACTGCAAGAAAATGGGTTCAAGTTTTAGATACTTCTTAACAACTAGAGGTAGTAACTTGGACCCGTTCACATATAGGTGGGTCGATATGGGTTTCGTTTTACCTGAACGTGCCCAACATATATTTTTAAAGGATTACAACCGAGTATTGATTATTTGTTACCAAATTTGAAAAAAATTGACATAAAGGTGTTTTGTGGCCAACCCAGCCCGACATCTCCCCTTTTTAAAGGTTACCCAGCCTGATTACTTTACCAATTTAGTTATAACCATCACACAATACATTAGTTCCATCATATAACTTACTGGTTCTTCATCCTCTTCAACATTTTTCTTTTTCTCTAATCTTGCCTTTGGTACATTAGTTCCATCAACACTTATGGTCTCTGAACGTGCATTGTTAACACAAGGATAACAGATATAATGGCGTGTATCACCACTCCCAAAGGTGTAAAACGGTGCATTTCTCTTAATACGAACACCACAGGGTGAACAATATAGCGGTGGCGGTTCAAAATTCAGCTTTTCAACTTTACATAACTGACAAGAATTCTCGTTCGCTGAGTGCTCCATAGCTTGAATCTTTTCCACCTTCGCTTTGCTCTGTACAAGAATGAATAATAAATATAACATAACTTGTCACACAGAGGAAACACAAATTCTAGCCATGCATGAATGAAATTAACAAAGCAGCGATATGTCTAGCATTCTGCGGAAAGAAACCATTTCAACTGTATAGATACCCATTTACTTATGACTGGATCAATTTGGGTTAAGTTTTATCTCAAATGGGTCGAATAAGAAACAATTAGCTAATAGGGGAAGAGTTCAAAGAGACAAAGTCAAAGAAAGTACACTTTAAAGTTTAGATACAATACAATTTCCTAAAGGGTGTCAAAGACTTAGATTATTATTATTACAGCCATATTGCTTTGCTAATCATAATTAACGCCTTCGTTATTTGTATGAGGATTTTGACAAAAAGTGTTAACAAGCAAAGGTGGAAAATCCTGGCCCATTAATTTATGAATTAGGTCTGGGCTCTCTTTTAACTCAAACAGGTCACCAAAGAAATAACCTAAAAGGGAAAGGGGTCAAATGGATTGAACAGGTTTAAAGTCCCCCAAAGTTTATTTCTAATACAACACACTCATTATTCACAAAAACAATAAACAAATGGACATCAGATGTTAGCACGTAAACCGGCCCCACCCTTTTCTGCTTGTAGGTGATTGCCGTTTATGATGATACGCAATTATGCATACTACCATTTGAATTACTGCATAATTAGCTACTATGTAATGTAATGCAAATGTCTATACGCCTTAGCTGCCAATATGCACTTCAATATGCTAAATAGTAAAACTGGATAATCACCATTAAATGTTTTTGTAGATAAATTAAAAATTAAAAATTACTGTTTAAATATCTGACCTGTCCGACCCACTGCCTGAGACCCATTATATGCTCAGCGACCTGCTCTGGTGTAAACAACTCTATCATAGATACTCCCTTTATCTTTGGCTTCCCAGATTTTGTTCCGCTAGAAGTCTCACCAACAAGTCCCACATTTTCCTGTTTAGCAGGGCCCACCTCTTTCTCAGTCTTGAAAAACTCCTGCTTAGGGAAACCCGTGGCCTCATTTGACACAGCTGAAACACCATTATTTTGGGTACGATCTTCCACATAATCCTTTCTAACCTCAGTGATTTTAGGAACTTCCATTTTCACTGCAGTGACTTCATATTTTATTGGTGGACAAGGTTTACGATCTGGAAGAACTTCAGATGTACTATTGATGGGAACTGGTATAGGTGGGTTTTCAATTTTAGACGTAGGTGGCTGAGACAGCGCCTCGATTTTCATCCGTTTCATAGAGGGATGTAAATCTTCTGAAGTTTCAAATACAGACGGACTCACTGTAACAGTATAATCACGTAATCCATTGCTCGACTGGGAAAAATTTGTACGACGGGTCCCCTTTTTTTGCACGAAGTGATTTACAGGAACACAAACAGGACAATTTTGATCCTTGCAGTGCTTCTTATGATTAAGTAAATCTTTTGACTTAGCGCAACGAGCGTATTGACAATGAGGTCCATCATTACATGACAGCATATGGTTAACCAGGTCTTGAACTTGAATGCAATATCTATCTGGGCAATTTCCTCGTGGGAAACCACAGTAACGGGCATGCATCAAAATCAAAAGCCATTTTGCTTGCATCCTGAACCGTTGACCGTCTAAATTAGCGGATGGTACTGTAGATAAATTATTGTTTTTATGGCTTTGATCATGACCCATTGTTCCCTGATGAAAACCTGCTTGGATATTAAGCTCATTTGACTGATTACCCAACTGATTTGATGTTTCTTGTGATCTTGACTGCCATTGACCTCCAATTGAGCTGGTAACATTATTTCGAGTGTCAACACCAAATTGAGACCCTGTATTGATTTGCATGAAGCTATTGGTTGGCTGAGATGACTGCAAATTATCGTAAATGTTTGTCTGCGAAGTTTCATTAGGCTCAGATTTAATTCGAGTGCCAAAATCAGATACCAATTGTGACTGAGACTCAGACTGTCCATATGGTGATCTTTGATTCTGCTGCTTTTGTGGTGTTTGAGATCTAACAAGTTGTTGCTGATATTGAAGAGACTGTTGAGAATTCATTGAATTCTGAGAATGGAAATCCATATCGTCTGATTGATTTATTGAAGGTTTCATATTCGCAAGCTGGTCAGTATTGTGAAGATTCGACTGATTGGCCACCATTAAAGTGTTTGTTCTTTGTGATGTTGATATGTTTGCAGTAGGGTTCATGTTCATTAGTGATGTACCTGAGGTTGTGGGGACATACAAATTTCCTGATCTGCCAGAGTCACCAGTACCACTTCCATATCCATCACCTGCAATGGTAAACATATGAACATAAATAAAATGACGAAAATAGTTATCCAAAAATAAAAAAATAAACCAAAAACTTGATTTAACAGAATGACTTTTAGGTGGCTGTACGCATTGAAAATCAAACTTTAGAACCTTTCACCAGTTCCCCTTTTAGCTAAAAAAGAACTTATATGACCAGTTAGCTTTACAAGAAAATCAAATCGAACCCATTTTTAAGTAAACAGGTCAAAATAGCCACCGTTATTATCATTAGAAATATTTATAATAATTGAGTGTAGATAGATATGTGTGAGATTAGAAAGGGTACCCAGAGACATCTGTCCTTGATGTTGATCAAAATATTGCGGCCCGGGTTTAAGAGAGTTTCCATAATGAGAATCTGTCAAAACATTCTGAGAGTTCCCCAAACTATTACCCATCTGTGTACTCTTATTACCAGCGAATGACCCATTTGGAAACCCATAAGGTTTTTGATTCAAGGTGGACCTTATCCCCCCACCCATATGGCTTCCTAGACTATGCAAGATCCGGCTGTTTTGACCACCAACTTGTTTCTGTTGAGACACCAGTGTTGAGTCAACATTTGAATTTACAGGAGCATTACTAGAAGGTTCCAATTTTATGAACGACTGGTTACTTGTGCCGTTATTATATCCCGGTGTAGGCATCATTCCCGGTGTAGGCATCATTTGACTGCCCATTCTTTGTGCACCCGTAGAAGAAATTAAGCCGTTCCCGCCTGAACTTACAGAAAAATTGGACATTGGTTGTTGTGATCCATCTATTAACCCTGAAAAAGTGAAAACATTTTTAATAAAAACACATAAAAGTTGATTGTATAAAAGTTGCAACAAGAGAAGAGGTGTTAATTTCAGCCGGTTTACTTATGCATAGATCTATTTGGATTGTGTTTAACTTAAACTGATCAATGAATCAGATCAAAAAATTTAGCTTAAAAGGGAATAGGTTGCCCAAATTTATACACTTACTTTGCACACCAGACGCATTTTATTTCGACAGTCTTACATTCACGCCACAAGAGAAGACAAAAAGAAACATGCTTGTAGTGTACAGATTAGGTTGTCAAAAGTGAAGTTTTTGGTGTGTACATAGTACTTAGTGTAATATACAACAGCACCCAAAGTTAATGCATTCAATCTCCAAAAGTTTCAGATTATTCCTCTTTCTAATCATTATTAACGCTTTACCTATCTAAAACAGACAGAGTATTCGCACAAAAACCAAATTAACCTGCCCAGTTTTATCCCATTTTGACCAGCCAACCACCCACCTGCCCATCTTGACACCTCTAAGTAAAAGTTATATACAATATACCTTCAGTTGAACCAAATGCGCCAGTGTGCATGCCCCTAGAAAGCCCGGGGGTATTCATGGAAAAGTTTCCTGCACCAACAGCAGATGACATCATGCTGTTATTACCACTATTTGCAGCAACCAATGAGTTATCAGTAGATGATGGACCCATTGAACTTGAGTTTCCCCTTTGAGGCACACCAGGAGTTGGAATCATTGTTCCCATGGAAGCATTAGCATTATTTTGCTGTTGCTGATATCTTTGTGGGTTGTTGCGGGATAAACGTTTGATCACAGCATGCAAACGAGCTTCAAAAGTCTCTAAGTTCAAATACTCCTCCTAAATAGAAAGAAGTATTATATTTTTATGTATAATATGTGTATATATACTACAAGATAATTTATAACAATAATAATTAAGAAAGAGATTGTATATTAATGTTTTGTTCTATTTGATATAACCTCCCTAAAGTGCTTCAACTTTTAAATTGCAGTTTAGCCGCTCTTAAATTGCACTTTAGCCACTCGGATTTTGTTCTCTTTTTTTTTCTTCTATTTGAGTGTTAATGATCGATATCTTATTCCAGAAGTAAATGTCATTTGTTTAGTAGTAAGTCCACGGATATGATTTCTGTAAATACTTGTTTCCTTTACACCAAATGATGAACAATGCAAGAAAATGGCCTCCATATATTGGGGCAAAGGAGAGATGAACACTTGTATTTATCTGATTTAAAAGAAATATAATAAAAGTGATGACATATTATATTTTAAACTAAATAATAAAAAAACCTGAGTAGTAGCGATTTTGCACAAGGCTTCCTCCAAGCGTTTAACAATATCCGACAAATTCTTTGGAGGTATCTCCTTATGTGGTCGCTGCGTAAAGAACGTGTAGCTGGAAAAGAAATACAAGAAAGGTTTAGGAATTTTCATCCAGATTTAATTTATATCAAGCATTAGTCATGATATAACCATATGTTCATGAAGCAAGTTATTTATTAGGTTGATGGTATCGTGTTCTTACAGGACAATCACGATTATGAGCCTAACAATATCCATCACTGTCAGAAGTAAGAGGACGCGGAGACATTACTTGATAAAATATTATTATTGATATTTCATTATGTGAATTTAAAAAAAAGGATGGAAAAAAGCAAGTTTAATTAAGAAAACTGTTCATAGTAGCAAGGATCGGTAGTGCACACTGGATGCCACTCGACAACCACTAACAGATAAGCCATACACAACACAACACTACATCTACAAACAAGCATAAATAGACACACACACAGAAGAGCACCTGTGCGCGAAAACGTGCACACATACATAATATGAATATAAATTATTTGTAATAGTAGATAAAAGTTATATCTCTCAAAATTATTCTCGGGACTAAGGGACACCCTTAACATTATAATGTACAGCATGGACCCGAACCAAAAAACTTATAGAGTAGGCAGAACATAATGAACATATCGTAAATTCTGATTTAATCCTACTGGTATTTCTCTAAATTAGCAACAACTATAATTCTATAAACACTAAAACAGTATAGATGAGGCCTTTAATCTAATAATTCAATGTCATTTAGTCTTACATCCAACACAACCAAGGAATCATACAGAATTGTGAATTATCAATACACTTTTGCAAACACATGCATATACAGATCACGTATGGCCTATAAACACATGCGAAAACGAACTACTTACATCTTCTCCTTTATAAACGCCCGCGCCTCCATACTTATTGAAGCATGAAAACCTTCAGAATGCTGCATCATATTTTGTGGCTGTTGTAATGAAGTCCCGCCTTGATTAGAAACCTGTCTCACGTACTGACCAGCCATTTGAGCCTGTAAATTCATCTCTATCCTCTTGTCTTCTTAATTAAACAAATCTCATAAATATTTGCAACTACTTCACACTTCTGGTTCACCCTAATCGTATACTCGATTCAGCTTCAGTTATCCCTAGCAAACCAGAACAACAGAAACCTAATAAAACCACAACAAAAATTAGATTCTTTAGTTTACATTATACATGAAAAAGTACTTATATTTATTATGTGTTCCTAACCTTTTACAGTTGTATTCACAAATAAACCAGATGCTAATATTTAAAATGAGTTCTTTCAACAAAATGTGGTCACTTCACACTACCAATTAGTAACCACACATTGCATACTCAAATCACCTTCAAATTCCTAGTAAAACCAGAACAATAGCATAAAAAATAAACACTACAAGCACAATAACTATAAATTTATATTATAAAAGGATATCAGCTTTATAATCTGTTCCTAATTATTTAACATTGATTCACCAATAACCCATAGACTAATATTAAAAATGTTTTCTTTCAACAAAATGCGACAACTAAACACTTCGAATTAGGCAATGACTAAGCACTAATGGTATACTCTATTCGGATTTAGTTTTCCCTATAATAAAACCCATACCAACAAAAATATAGAAAAGTTCACTAAGACCACAAAATATAAAAAAAAAGTTTAACTTTATTATAAATTCCTAATCTTTTAACATTGTATTCAAAATAAAATGAGCGATGATATTAAAAATGAGTTCTTTTAACAAAATGCGACAACTTTACACTGCCAATTAGGCAATTACTAAGCGCTTATAGTATATTCAATTCAGCTTTCAGTTTTCGCTACTAAAACCACAACATAGAGAGTACTGAACTTTGTTATATGTTCCTAATCTTGGCAAGTAAGTTGTACCAATGAAAATGTATTAAGTTTTATGTTTCTTCTTCCTACTCAGCTACTCCCTACAATTAAGTGACACATGTGTGATGTGTGTGTGGATTATTTTTTGTAAATATTGTGCGAGTGTAGCATTGCTCATATAAAAAATGGGTCTTTTTTTACACTTCCAACTAAGCGATTACGAATCCCTTATCGTATACTCAATTCAGCTTCGGTTTTCGCTACTAAATGACTCAAACCACAACATCAACAATATATTGTATCACATTATACTAAAGTACGTAACTTTATTACATGTTCCTAAATTTTTAACATTACAATCACAAATAAACTAAATTCCAACACTAAAAATCAAATCTTTAATATACGTTCCTAATCTTCCAACATAAACTGAATGCTGATATTAAAAATGAGGCTTTTAACAAAATGCGATAACTTTACACTCCCAATTAGGCGATTAAAAAGCACTTATCGTATACTCAATTCAGCTTGCTACTAAATGACTAAAACCACAACATAACCATAGAATTTATTTCGAATCATAATAAAGTACTTAACTTTGCTATATGTTCCTAATCATCTAACATAAACGGAATGCTAATAGTAAAATTAGTCTATTAAACAAAAAGCCACAACTTTAGACTTCCGATTAGGCGATTACCAAGCACTTACAGTATACTCAATTCAGCTTCAGTTTTCCCTACTAAACGATAAACCCAATAGATTTCATCACATTTTGATAAAAGCACTTAACTTTATTAGAAGTCCCTAATCTGTTAGCATTGTATTCACCCATAATCTGAATGCTAATATCGAAAATGAATTCTTTTAACAAAATGCGATCACTAAGCACTTACCGTATACTTAATCCTACTTGGTTTTAGCTACTACAATAAATTCCTAATCCTTTATCATTACAAACACAAATACAAAACTCAAAATCAAATCTTAATGACATTGCATTCATCAAAACATCAAATTAACAAAAACCCAATTCGCAAAACCAATAAAAATCAAACCTTTGAAAGAAAACCCCTAATCAAGAACATGAATCAATTGATATTGATTAATTGATACCTTAATTGAATAAAGGGTAAAATTGGAATTAAAATTAGGGCTAAATTAGATCGAGTAGTGTGAAAATTGTACCTTAAAAATAGATTTGATGAATAACGAGAAGAGGACAAATGTTTCGTAACCCACCCGCGACTTTTTTTAATTAACGATGACAAAGAATTGAAATTTTTCCTTAACACAAATCACAAATGTTTTATTTATTAACAGGGTTATTATAGAAAGATTTTGTAATTAGCAATGATTGTGTGTTAATGACTTGTCAAAAAGCAAAATAAAGGACCAAAAACGGCACAAAGATCCTCTAAAGTTTATGGTAAACATGATAGATCCTGTAGAAGAGAAAATGTTTCGACCCACACGCGACTTTTTTAATTTACGATGAAAAAGAGTTGAAATTTTCTTACACAAATCACAAATGTTTTTTTTTATCAAGGGTTTTTATAAAAGATTTTGTTAATTTGCATTGATTGTGTGTTAATGTAGTGTAAAAAGTAAAGGAAAAATAACATGTGTTTTTCGAATTTTTGACGGACTAATTTACGAGTTTTGAACTTATCGCAACACGGACTTGAATAAGGTTAAGTTTTTCCTTTACAAAAGGTTGGTGTGACTAATTGAGAGTTGTTTGCACGTAACACAATTAAATTTGACATTTTTTACATTTTAGTAATGATTTCTTTTAACAAATACATTTTAGTAATGATAGTTATAAGTCTTTTCTCATTAGTTCACCCCGAATGTTATTATGGTTTTTTTTAGTAATTTACACCGTCCGTCCTTCTGGTTTGCATTGATCGCAGCTTATAGTCCCTTAAACGAGAAAAATGTGTCGTTTGTCCCTAACTGCCAAATGTTGTTGTTTGTCTATGCCTCCAACGGCTCTCCCTAACCTTCGTTAAATGCACGCATACGATTCTCATGTGAGGGAATATATAAACCTTTTTGCATCTTCACTCATATACTTCCCTCATCCTTACTTCTTTGCTACTTCTAATAGTCATACCTTTATTTTTATTAAACACTTAGATTCCACAAAAAGGTGTAGATTGGCGGGAATACCCTGATCTCGGGTGCCTTTTGGCACCAGCCATTGTCCACCCCACAAGGAATAGCTCCGGCAACTCTCCTGGCCCAGAGGAGCACCACCTGGAGCGAGACGAGCCGAGACTCGACCCCCGATCTCTTATTCCACAAAGTCTCTCCAGTGTGCCCATAGGTTTTGCGGAGGCGAGTACCTATCTGAAGCAAATGCCAATGATGGGACTCGAACCCGGATCAATTGACTCAAGCACGAGAGCTCCACCCATTGGACTAATGCTTATTTGGTTATTAAACACTTAGATATAAAACAATATCAACAAAATCAACAACCAAACCAAACCTTCATCAACCACTACCATCGCTATCCACCCACAACACAACCAACTGCCTCGAAACCTTCGTCGGACACCACTACCGACTATTACAACCACCATATCTCCATAATCTGGATTTTAAACAACAACCAATTATATTATCAAAACCATTTGTATTGTTGGTGCAACATTGGCTTAGTCTCCTTTATGTTTTAACGATGATAAATAAACGTTCGGGACACATAAAATCACAAAAGATAGCCAAAAACCAAGTCGAACCAAAACAGGTTCTGGCGCGTCAGGTTCTCTTAAGAACGGCTTCGGTTTTTGAATGTCGGTCTTCCTATTACCTGGCAAATGTGGATCTTTCATTACAAGCATGTATATGATGACTGAGTTATTAGGTAATCTCGCAACAAGGTTTGGACTTAAAGAGATGACCAAAACAAGCCCTTTCATTTTTGAAAAACGTCAACTCAAAATCTTTACTAAATGCCTTCACTCAAGGCAAAAACTCTTTTCTCAAACCTAAGACATTCATACTTTCAATATACCATCAAACGAAAGCATTCATATGACCATAAATCCGTACATATGTCTTCTCTAATCACGTAACGGGGTTTACTCCCTTGTTGGTCAATCTAAGTCAAGGTCACTTTGCGTAAACGCGTCATTTCTCTTTATGGGAAGTGTTTTAATTGTGATGCAAAACACTTATCTTGTTTGCATAAGGTGATTAGTGATTTTATTAATTGTTGCTTAAGCATATATTATGGTATTTGATTTTTTAAGTTTAAGTATTTGGAAGTTTGATATTCCTTTGTACATTTCTACTTCCCAACAAACAAAACCTTTTTACATACTCCCACATTAAACATTTATGTCCCATGCATTCTTTACACAATCCTATTTACTTCCACATCCCATAAACATTCCTTTAATCTTTAAATTGTTGCCAACATTCTAAACAAGTTCATATCACGCATTATATATTTTCTTATTCCTCACTATAACATTAAACCTTAAACTATTTCTTACCATTCTTTCACAACACACTTCATCCCCAAGCTTGAATTTGAATGTGCCAACTCACACCTCTTACACACTTGCTTATTTGACACTCAAACCGCTCACAAGCCTTAACATTAACATTCAAACAATGTGTGGAAACTAGAAAGGGGTTGAATAGTTTTTCCGTTTTAAAATTAAAATTTAGATTTGCTTGCTTATGTGAATTCAATAGATATACAAGTATGTATATGATAGTTAGGCAATAAATAAATAAATGAATGCAATGTGTAAATAAGTAAAGTGAGGAAAGATCAAACCAATAACACGGTGATTTATAGTAGTTTGGCTACGAAGCTCCTCTTCGCCCTACTCCACTCTCCGAGTACCCAACTTGAGAGTTCTCTTCACTATGTCGACAAGCTCTTTTTAAGTGGAGAAAACCGTACAACGTCACTTACACTTTTTCAGGTACAAAGCTAAATACCGAGTCCTACTTCGAGGTAAAGCCAACCTAACAACACTATGTATTTTAATGTCACACCCCCAAAATTGGACGGCAACGAAATAGTAACATTGGGGTGCGACTTCAAGGCACAAAGTACAAGTCACAGAAAACGACCTCAAAAGAGACGTTTAAAATAAATTTCTCATTCGATATATTAAAATCAGAGTTTACAAAGGGTCCCAATTATAATGCAATAGAAAATATTTTGTTTAAAACGTTTGTCGAATGGTACTCAAGTTATTAAGCCTTCAAAAATATATATGCGCGACTCAAATGCTCCAAATGCTCGACTAGCAATAGTAACCTGAGAAAATACATGCAAAACGTCAACAATAATGTTGGTGAATTCATAGGTTTAAGTAAAAAGCGGTATTGAAATAATTTAAGAAATATTTCAGACGAAAAGTAGCGTTATAGCATTTCAAAGTGTCAGTTCCGAAATC
Organism: Tanacetum coccineum; assembly: GCA_026074375.1. NCBI lineage: Eukaryota > Viridiplantae > Streptophyta > Magnoliopsida > Asterales > Asteraceae > Tanacetum > Tanacetum coccineum. Next base: position 25,571 of record BQNB010012418.1, read on the forward strand.
CAAGAAGTGATTCGGTAAATCAAGAAGTATTTAAAAGTGGACCACAAGACTTAAGCAATGGTGGACTAAGTACGTATTCCGAAGTCCAAAACATATATTATTGCACTAAGCTCATGACATCGAAGCCGTATTCGTAATTCTTAGGGAATTGCACCCGTGTTCGTAATTATAAGGGATTTGCACCGGTATTCGTGGCTCTTAGGCCATAACATTCAGGCAATAATCTGGATAGCATACAATTTAAACACTTATGTCCAAAGTAAAATAAGTAATGTGTTCGAAACTCTCAGTTTCATATATAGGTATTCAATGTTCTCAAAATCATGTAGTAAGCAAGTAAAAGCTTTAGTAAAACTAGTCATGTAACGCTTAAGTAGTAGAAATCAATAGGTTTGTGTAGTAAAACGAGCACGTATTCTCACCCCGAAAACAGTTTAAGAAAACCATTAAAAAGAGAAAAGGTGGGCTATGAACTCACCTTGAGTGAATGAATGATCGAGGTATAACAGAAAATGCGTCACGATAAAGTCGGAAAGCAACCTAATTAGATGTAGGCCGAATAAGTACTAAGTACTATGAATAACTAGGACCATATATAATTCTATATAGCTACATCACCATCTAATTGTGTTTGTGAAATAATGTTTAAATCACATTTGATAAATAATAATCATGTATTTGAACTCGTATAATCGCGTAACTAGTTTAATCGCCTTTGTAAAATAATATTTATAAAGTTTAAAACAAGTATAAATATTATTTAAGTGTTTCCAAAATGTTTCGCAATTTTTTTTATTAAAAACGAACCAACACTATTCACGTCAGGAAATAGTGTCTAGTTTACAAAATATACATCCGAAAATTATGAAAATCGGCAGGTTTATGTAAAATGTCGTTCCGAACAACTTTGTAGTTTTACATTTCGACTCAATCGGACCCGAAGGCCCTCGAAAATGAACTTCAGCAGCTGCTGAAGCGTACACAGTTTTTCAGCTTTTATATATAATGTTCGATAACTTTGAAACGTCGTATCTTACTCGTTTTAACTCCGTTTTTAGTGATTCTTTCGAGCACGTCTTCGTAATTAAAAGTTTTATAATTATTTTCCAAAAATGTATCTGTTGTGAACAGTAACTTTTATAAAAGTTTAATTAACGTATAACTCGTAAACTATGTATCTTCTTCGTTATAAATCCGTTTTTCGAGTTTCTTACCTTTTTGGAATCGTCATGAGACGTACTATTTTTATAAAAATATAAGTGGGCTGTGTAAAATTTCGAACCAAAACAGTCCCTTTAAAATAAATAGGTATTTATGTATATAAACTTGTTTTAATTAGTTTTTATCTTAAATAAAGTACCATAAGTCCTCTATATCACTTTATATCATAAGTCTTATATACTATAAGGTCCTCTAGTCCCTTTTTGTCCAAGTCTTGTCCATAATATCAAGTCTTTTACCATACTTTCACTTATTTGCCATAACTTTTAATAAGTAAACTTTTTAACTCATTAACTTTTATATATACTTTATATAGTTTAACCAACACTTGAACATTATTTATTCTTTCATTACAACATGTATTAACATCCATATATCATGTGTACAAAGTGTAACAAAACATAATCAAGTAAAAATTCATTTTATAAGTTAATAAGTATCCCTAAGGGTGATGAGCCATATAAACATTATATACACATGAAATCATAAGTATGAAATGGTTAGGGTTTTAGATAACCTTAGGTAAATGAGTGATGAATGGGAAAACAAATCACACCCTTGTGATTTAAACCTTAGCTTGAAAATAAAGAGTGAAAACTATAGTTTTCCAAGAAAACCTTAACTTGCTTTTTCTTTTGCCTGATTCTTGTAAAGGCTTAACCAAGCTTCTAAACCTTCTTAGTTAACCTTAGATATCATTGTAGGATATGTGTAAATGTTGTAGGAAAATTTTTGTATGGATTTGTATAGGGGTGATTGTTTGTGTGGGTTAAAGGAGAGAAAGGGAGAGATTGGCTTGTTTTTTGGTAATGAAATGGTATGGTATGTTGATATTACTTAGTATGATGTAATTTATTATTATATATATATATATATACTTTATCAAAAGGGCTAGTCGCAAAAGGATGGAACAAGTCCACAGACTCAATGAGGGGGGGGAGGGGGGGGGGGGGGGTGGTAGTTAGGAAGTTAGAGCGGGTTTTAGTGAAATAGTTAGTCAAAAAACTATTAGTTCTAAATCACTTACTTGGCTTGTGTTCTCATGTCTCTAGTGTGGATAACCCATGAATAAGGAAGAACAAGGCTAGAAAATATCTTACAAGAAAAAAAAATATGGAAGTATTACTTTCATTTCTAAGTTGTAGTTTTTTTTAGAAGTTGTTATATGTAGTTTTAATAACAAAGTGTATACTTGGAGTGTATAAGTTTGTTTACTCTTTTAATGGGAAGACACATATGTATATGGATAAAGTTTATAAAATTTTGAGATTGGAAATAACTAAAGGGGATTCGTTAGAAAGCAATAGATAAATTGTAGTGGTTCCGGGAATGCCCAAACGAAATTTATCGCAAAAACGTAGACTTTTTACGTAACCGATAAAAAATAAAATACAATAGTTAATAATTACTTTTGTAAAAAAATAATGCTTGCTTGACGTAAACTTTAATTTGTTTGGTGCCCGCTTACATTAGATGATAATTTTTAGCTTACGCGATTTAATTATATAATAAGAATTAAAAGCAAACGCATACGAGACGGAAAAAAAAAATATATATAGTGAAATAGATAACGTCGTAAATGACCTGAAAATACGGAATGTTACATTTAAGGCCTAAAATATTAACCAATCACATAACTATGATTACACAAGAAGATAGATGATGGTTGATAAATATCACAACAATGCGATGACACAACTAGACTAATAACACTTGAAGTCTTGAGTCTTCTTTGTGTTCTTCACTAAAGAGTGGAAATGATTAGATCACATGTAATGGATTATATAACAAGTATAATGATCAAAAAATGAATGCAAATGATATGTACTAGCATATGCTAGTAAGAGAATAGGAAAGGGTGATTTAAATTAAAAACATATGGCTTCTATTTATAGAGAAAGAAAGTTGAATTCAAATCTGGTTCCTGATTTGTGTTTTCCAAGCTTTAAATTTATAATACTAGAAATACCGATTTTTACTAAAAACACAACACTCGGGAAGTATACCCGTTCGTGTATAGTATAGCTTTAGGTAAGTCCAGGTCGTTCCATAGGAATTGAAAGTTTTCACAGTTTGTAATTATGGTGCTAAGGTTAACAAGATTGTCACAGATCAAATTAACCAAAACGAGCATATATCGAATATTGTAAAGAAAGCAATGAAGAGATGATTCAAGCAAATGATTAAAACGTGTTTGTTTAGGCAATGATCACTAAGATAATGATGTGTTTGGAATAGTGTTTATAAGTTTAGAAAATAAAGATGTCACAAGTTACAAATCCTTTCGGCCTTTAAATATAACGAGTAATTATATCGATTAATAACAACAAATCCTTTCGGCCTTTATAAGTTATTATAACCAATATATTAAGTGAATGATTAAACACATATATAAAAGAACCCTTTCGGCCTATATTCTTGTATAAAATATGTTTGACCAATTCAATAAACACATATCCAAACGCTCCATATCTAAGACCACATATTGCCTAAACAAACACAAGATTACTGCTCCATAATCAAAGGAGTAATAAAACACATTATGAACTCAAAAAATTCAATAATAATCATATTCAAAAGATAAACAAGATTATACCAAACTCCAAGAGCAAATGATGGTGATTTCACAAGAATTTCCCAAGAACACTTTATGATATTCAAAGTAAAACCCGGAAACTATGTACAATTCTGTTACAATTGCTTATAGATTCGAAATAACATTTCAATTACGCTTCTTTGATGGATCAAAATTTGGGTTTGTTGATGAACATCAAGCAAACCCATCCAAATTCCTTCAAGAACACCTCTAACTTTGATTCTAATGGTGGTGATGATGGTGTTATCAATGGTGGTTTGGATCAAATGTTTTTCAAGCCTTTATCACCAAAAACACCTATTCTAATGGTTCCAAACGAATTGGGGGTTTGAGGGTGAGAGTGTGTGAAATAAGGGAGCCAAGGAGGGTATTTATAGACTTTTCGAGGGCCAAAGTGCGCCGCTCAAACTTATTTGTGCGCCGCACATAGGGTGTTAATGCACTTAGCATTTAATTGCCTTTAATTTTTTCACAGATTGAAAAGTGCGCCGCACTTTGGCCAAAATCGCCGCACTTTTCTCACTTTCAGCACTTGGCATTTTTCATGGTTGTAGATAACTGAATTCTCTTTTCTTGGCCGCTTGAACCAACTAAAACGGAGTTCATATGACCGAGTTATGGCCAAAACAGTGAACAGGTGTCGGTAGATCATTAACTTAAGTTATTTCTTCGTTTAAGCTTCAAATCTTCGTGTATTCTTTCGTTTTCTTCCACGACACATACTATGAACCTATAATAGCAAATATAGTTGATTAAGTATCAAAAGTTCATGAGAAATGATAAAATAAATGCAAATAACGCCGCCGAAAACATGTATAATTTAGGCGTTATCAAATCCCTCCACACTTAGCTATTGCTTTCCCTCAAGCAATTAAAGCGAGAAAACAAGATCATTTATCGTGACGTGGAGAAAAAATCATTATAGCATTAACAAGTGTTTACCAGTTTTATAACTTTTCAGGCATAGACATATAACAAAGCACCTCACATAGGGAAAGTGTTTGTTTTTGAATTCACTCGAGTCACTCATATATGGTTTTATATTTGTGAAGTCACTCAATTGCACAAACATAATCTAGGTCGCTACCATATGCTTGTACTAGACACATAAACATGCCCATTGCGGCGTGAGCACCTAGACAAAAATCTCAAAGAGGCAAAACGTGATAATGATGAGGGTGAATAACAGATACTTGATTCAATGTGCCAGAACTTTGCCTTATACTTTGAACTTTTATTTCTTTCCTTTTTTCTTTTTTTCTTTGAAGATTTCTTTTCATTCCAGATATTGCGATAACTAAGGCTGGCACAAAACTTCTTCATCGAGCATATTTTTCTTGCTCGTGGGGTACTTCGGGGATCTCAACACTAAAAGCGAGTGCTGCAGATACATGATTGCATAGGGATTTATTTCACCTCTTATCATACGACTTTGTCTATAAATTAACCTCACTGTGGTATAGTAAATGATGATCAAACACAAGTTTTGGAGCTACTAAATTACCGGCCCACTCATATGACTTTATACCAACACTAATGTTCTAGAAAAGGCGACAAAACTACAAATACACAGCCGTAACGACGGATGAGACACTTGCATTCAAACCTTAACTCGAGAAAGCTAAAGGCAAAAATTATCTTTGGTATCAAAGGTGGATACCCGAATTCCTTATGTTTTAAATCCTTACAATTTAAGTGGGTTGATTTTGTGCTATTTAAAATGCCAATCCGGTTGGATTTGCCTTACTAAGCGTATGCATTTTTTAAGTTTTTAGAAAAGCAATATATAAATTTTTAAATTTTCCAAAAAATATTTGTTGAAAGTTTGAAAATTTCTGCAGGGCAAACATGGAGGGACATGATTAATTTTTCCTATTTGCTACCCCTCCACACTTAAGTTGAACATTGCCCTCAATGTGAGAACTGATAAATATAAAAAACAAGGGAAATTAAGGGAAAACGATACTTCCCGGGGTTATTAAGTTCTTGGTTGAATTATGAAGGATATGGCGCGAAACGGAACGCCAAACATGTGTATTCTACCACATGTAATATAATACTCCAATTATATAAGTCTCCAAGTGTAAAATGCTAACCACCAATCTAAGCTTCACCTGTTTTATTTAATCTGCAAAATAGACACAACTACAAGAAAAACATTAAACACAAAAGCGCACTTTCATAGGCACCACGGTTGTATTTACCGCATGCAACAAGCCTTTAAACCCCTCGGTGTCCCGAGTGGACGAGTTATAGTCTCGTGAGGGTTTCCAGCGAACACACCCACAAAGTTCGTTATGTTTCTTTTTGGATGCAGAAATCGAGTGAGAAACACACGGGGCCCATGCGCAACAAACTTATCAAACTACAAATTTTTTGTTATATATATATTTTAGTTTTTTATAGGTTTATTATTATTTACTATTACTACTACTACTATTCTTTTTGTTATACTCAACTTGAGTCAGGATACCTTGACAACATGGTTCAAGTGGGAATGATCCACATTTAAACGTTGAGGGTATGGGGTCTTTGGTATATACTCACGGAATATGTGGAAACCGGAGATGGGGGGGGGGGGGTGAATACATTTCCTTTTAAAAACTTTAAGATCAAGAATTACATCAATCTCTGCCGGTGGTCCCATAAATATATGGGGTCCGCCTAGTACATCAGGGGACCGCCTCTAGAAGAGGTTTTAGGACTAGATCATTTGTATCAAATCACCAATCAAGTTTGACACAATATGAGAAGTGTCGATAATGGATTTACAATAACTAGTGCATATTCTACCAATGTATCCACACTCACATTGTTTACTACAAAGAGATACACAACCATGGCTAACACAACATAGACAAGAATTCACACAATCATAAGCATAATGCAAGTGTAATAGTAAAGCGATAAATGTAAAGACATAAGTAAAGAGAAAGGTAAAAGAAAATGCAAACCGACACGATGATTTATAGTGGTTCGGTCATGAAGCTCCTTTTCGCCCTACTCCACTCCTCGAGTATCCAACTCGAGAGTTACTTCACTAATCAACAAGCTCCCTTTCGGCGGAGAAAACCTTATACCAATGCTTACATTATTTTCCGACACTAAGCTAGATGTCGAGTCCTTCTTCGGGTACAACCAAACCCGTTATGTTTTATGGCCCTAACATAGACAAACCGTGTTTTTTTATGGCTAAACACATAAACCGCGTCGGCTTTCATTATTTTCAACTTAAAGCTAGATGTCGAGTCTAATCTTAACTGAACCATCTACCACTTCACAATGTATTTTAGGCCTTAAAATACTACAACCCACAATAACCCATCCAAATATATACATCATTTGGATATACACACTACTAAAGATTGGAAGACATGGACTCGATCTATTGTGTAACAAATGTTAAAATGGACTAACTTGAATAATTAACTTCGGATATTGAAGATGACCGAGTGTATTCTCTTGCCATGAGGGATAGAAGGAAATGATAGAAGATTGGATCACATTTTATACAAGATTAAACTATCGTCAGTGATCAAGAGATATAGAGCGAGAAAGGGGAATTTTTACTGAGAGAGAACAGGAATTTGATAAATCTGTGCAAAACGAGGGTTAATTTTCTTGCAGGAGAGAGGGTCTAGTAGTTTTTATAAGAAGGGAAATCAACACGGTCAGCTGGTTGGCGGGTCCCGGCGGACCCAGATTTATCTGTGGGCGCCCTAGGCACTAAGGGGGCGCCCATTAGATGACGCTCTAATCTTATTGTCCTTTTGTGGGGAAGGTTTATCTGGCTGAGCTGTATTCAGTTTTTTTTGGCGGGGGGGGGGAACTGGTTTCAAAATTTGAATTTCAATATAAAAACAATTTTTTTGGTTTTTATTTAGCAAACTATATTGTGTATTTTGTAAAAATATAGTTTTGGTAGAAATGTGATAGTTTAATAAGAAATATATTTTCTTGATCACTAATCATGTTTTAATGTTTTGTTTGTACATACCTTTATGTGATTTACGTCGGGTTGTAAACCAATGTTCGTCTTGATGATACTTGAGGATGTCAAGAGATGTTGATGCATGTATGCATGGATGATTGTGATTAGAGTAAACTTGCGCACTTTAGGTTATTGTTTTCTCGTCATATGATTTGTCATCACCTAAACATAAAGAGATCGTATAGATTAAATATCGTAATATTGCACTAACACTTCCCCCTTTTTGATGTTGACTAACTAGTTAAACTATAGCTCATTTAGTAAAGTTTAAAAAAGTTACTCGTTACACTCCCATTCTTCACCTTTTTGTCAAAGCAAAAAGGTATAGTGTGGATTATGGTTGAAGCATATAGGCTGGAGGTTTGAGAAGAAGACATAAGAAGAGGGTACGTGCTCCGGGTATATATGTTGGAGGAATGAGAAGAGGATAGGTTCTCCAAGTATATAGGTTTGAGGTATGAGAAGAAGATGTGAGAAATTAAAGGTGAAGGGTGATTGTGTTTTCCTTGGGATAGTTTAGAAATAATGGTCATGAGAGATGAGAAGTAGGCAATAGGGAAGTAGGTATGTACTTTGAGTGTATAGGATGAAGGAATGAGGAAAATGTAGATGTTCCAAGTATATTGGTTGGCGGAATGAGAAGACAACATGAGAAATAAGGTTGAGGTGGTTTGAAGTGGAGGAGGTAAAGTATTTGGAGTACGAATGAACCCATCATCATATTTGACAATCCCCAATCCTATCTTCCTATAAAGGTGAGCCTGCATCATCCTAGTGAAGTCTTCTATCATCACGGTTTAACCAACTCCATACTATTTACCCACATATCTCCTATCTCCCCCTTGCTCATTGCATCCCCATGATAATTACATTCCTTGTATATTCACTTTAACAGATCCATGGATCAAATAAATTACCATCGATGGTCAAGAAGTTTGATGCAATTTAAATGAGTAGGACGCTTGCAAGTGCTCCTCCTCAGTGTAGTTCCCTTGTTTAGGGGACCAAAGGAAATCAAGATAATGTTGTGCTACAAAACAAAGTTAGTAGACAAGTACATATATACATATAGCAAATCACTAGCGGGAACTAGACAGGCACTCTAGGTGTTATTGATCTTAAGTCTGACCTTTGAAAGAGAAGTAGAAAAACTAGACAAAATAAATCATTATTTTAAAAACAAATAAAAAAAAAATTTTAACTAAATGATGAAATAAAAAGAATCGAGACGTATGATTAGGGAAGAAAGTATTTTTTAGGACCGACTTTTTTAATAAACGAGAATGAGATTCGTTTATGAATTGGACACAAAAATATTATGATGAATGGACCTTTTGAAAAGTAGACGATCTGACACTTAATATCTTGGCAAGTATGTCAATATATATATTATATATATATATTATATTTATATATATATTATATATATATATATTTTTACTATTTATGTTTACTTTAAATGAATTTAAGAAAGAGAAGACGAGGATGGAGACGATGGCTCTTGGATGTGAATAAAAATGGGATTACATAGAGCCGGAAATGTATGAAAGGATGGAGCGATACAAATAGAAGGAATGTGTTTTAGACGTGTGGTTGATAGAAAAGATTGATATATCATTTGGACTAACAATTGATGTGCATATGATCCTATCGAGACAAAAGTGGATGATTGGGAATTTAAAAGTTTGTTTGGTGTTTTGTTGGTTGACAATGTTGAGGAACAAAGGTGGATCATGAAATGAGGTAGTTCTTTCATGGTGGTATGAATGATGGAGCGACTCAACAACATGGTGACTCAATAACACTTGAAGATTGCATATCTTCTTTATGTTATTCACTTTCTAGAAAGTGGAAAGTTTTGTGAAGGAGTGACATTTGCATTTCGCAAATTACTTAAATATTTTGGATGAAATAATTAATGTTGTCAAGGGTCTATAGGAGGAATTCTAATTGTAACAAGACTATTGAAAAGTGAAGGAAAATATAGAAGTGAGAAGAAACGTTTGAGATGAAGAGACTCATTAGAAGTGAAAAGGAACGTTTAGAAGTGAGAAGAATCCTTTTAGAAGTAGAAAGACTATCAGAAGTGAAACGACTACTCGAAGAGAGTAAGAGACGTTGTAGACGTGAGAAGGAAGTCGTCTAATGAATTTTGAGACAATGACATATGCGAGATCGTTGGGACAATTTCGGTCCTATGAATTTGTGAAGTGATGGATTGTAAGTCAATCAATTGTAACGAATGTGTTTGATAATGAGATGCATTTTATTATGAAATTCACTTGACTCTTGAAAACATAAGCAACGATGCTAATGAGTGTTAGGATATGAGGATGACACATTGATCTATAGAGAGATATTGGGTATAGGTTTGGGTGTGGAGTAGACGTCAACTCGTAGCAGAAGAGAGGAAGTGTTAAGAACAAAAATTGAATGGTATTACAAGCTGCTGCCGGCGGTCCCAGATATATCCGGGGCCCGCCAAAATAGATCTGGGGGCCGTCGGACCGCCAACAGGAGGGGTGTTTGGGGACATTGATGAATTTTTTGAAAAGAGTAACATTTTAATTTGCATTTTGCTAATTAAAAATACTTAAAGTAATTCGGATGTAAGTAGTAGTTAAGTTGTCACGACACGAAATGGAACACGGACTAGAATCGAAATAGAAAAAAGTACGTGTTCTGATTCTATGGAATGTGTTCTTCATTCTAAAACATTGATCGAAGATAATTTAGCTATTTACGCTTGAGGGGTAAAGACATGAATGTCGGCGATGTTATTTCAGGATGCAACTTTTTGATGGAGTGTTTACTTTGGGACATTCCTCCCGAAGGAAATGGGACGTATCATCGGTGTCTTTCGTAAGCGAAAATAATTATAATAATAATAAAGTAAGAAACTAACAAAGTTAAAGATGACGACGAGCTTGACAATGTCAAGATGGATGGTGGTCTTCTCGAGTATTGTGAATGTTCATAAAACTAATCATATGACGAGGTATAAGGTTATCTTAAAGGTGGTAGCGAAAATAGTAGTGGAAAGAGATTAGCAATATCTTATGTGTAAGAGGTGTGGTTGAGTTAAGAAGGAAGAGGTTTTAGCTCTGTGATGAAAGATTAAGAGGGTTTTCATCAAAGAGATAGAATGTTTTCTTTGAAAGAGAAATTATGGTTTTTCGTCGAAGAGAAAGAATGTTCCGTAGAAGGGAAAGAATATTCGTCAAGAGATAAGAATGTTTCGTCAAAGAGTTAGACGTGTTTTTCGTCGATGAGGAAAGAATATTTCGTCGAAGAGAAAGAATGCTTTCAGCGAAGAGAAAGAATGTTTTCGTCGAATAGAAATGAGAGCGTTTTAACTTATGTTGTTAAACGGCTTGAATAGGAATTTCTCGGATTTGACTTTAATATTTGCGATTGATAGTTAAGATACTTTGAATATTTTAGTATGAAATATTTCAAGTTGTAAACCTACTTAGAGGAGCGTTAGAATTAGTTTCTAACCTTTTTCTTGACAAAAGACGTGGATGGTGGAAGAAATGGAGTTGAATGATAAAGGGAAGGTTGTGAATGAAGATCTCAAGGAGATTTTAGGGCACCATTTCTACGGGAAATATTTTAACCTTTTTAGGATTTGTGACGCCGACGTGAGAAAAAATATTATAGTGTGAGAATTTTTTATTATATATTTTTTATATATATAAATATTTTTATTTATATTTACCTAGATGCATAAGATATATTAATATAAAGGCAGTTTTATCTATGCATGAATCAACACAATAATCAACAAGATTAATGTTGGTAAGACATATGACATTTAAATATTAATTGATATACATTAAAACTAACGTAGTGTAGGTGCACCAATTACACGTTAGTTATAGTAAAAATGACGCATACAGAATGTGATAATTTTAAGTGCAATCATCATGTAAAACATGTTAGCATTTAGCACTTAGGAGCATGTGTTAATTAGATAAACTAAGGAATATTTTATCTAAATTGCTAGAAAAAGTTAAACGCTTTTACAACAGACATGCATTCAATTTTGTTTTTTTTTTGTTTTTAAGCAAATAAAACCTTTGAGCATTAAAGTTAAGCATTGTGAACATGAAAGCATATAATTGCATCTACATGAGAGCACGTTATCATCATGAAACTTTAAACGCAAATTGTGAGATGCAAGTAGTCTAGACTTGACTAGAAGAAACATAATTGTTCTACTTTGCTTAGTGTGCACTCCTAATGAGATACAAAGTTTATCGATGTAGACTATCATTAGACATATTTAGGAGGAGTCATTTAGTCAAATTAGGGAATGAATATGAGACTATCACTAGTGGTGCTCAATTTAGGCTAAACACGACCATTTTTACAGGTTATACCACGAACCCAACTTCACTCTTACGACAGCAATTCTACCGTGTTAGGTCAAATTGAATTTCTAGTGCAATAGATTCTCTAGTAGTCATTCTCATGTTAGACAAAATAGAAATCCTATATTTGCCTAATAAAGTGTAGCAAAGATAAAATTTGTATTGTCTTTTCATACAAGGCCTACTATGACTCAACTAATGTACTTTAATTTTGGTTCACATAATCCTAATCAAGATGTGTGGAATTCTAAGGTTGAATGAGAGAGCAAGCAAGTTATTGTAGCTATAAGAAAGAATGAGTCATCTAGGACCTAGGAGTATGCTTAAAAGTGACAATGTGTAATGCTCTATATTGAGAGTGTTCAAAGAATGCACCTTTGCATGTCTTTTATGAAAGAAATCCAATTAAGGTTATTTACCTCAATAGATCTTGTGTTTGTTTCTTTGTAGAAATAATGATGATTAACTAAAGTTTAGTTACATCTATGTTAGACTTTTAAGCAAGAGATTGACAAGAGGAAGATGTTTAAATCTAATGCCATAGGGCGGATCTACCTAAACCGAAGATGAATTTAGGACGAAGGACAACCCCCCCAATATTGGGGGGGATCCAATCGTTCCGTAGAATGCAAATTTAGGCATGGGATCTTTTTTTTATTTGGGAGATGGTGTTGACATTAGGTTATTAGGAGAAGCTTATATAAGTTATAAGAGTTCTCAATTTGAGTTTTCGGAAATAACATCTAAGTCTTGCTCATCAAGTTGGAGTACTTATGAGTTTTATGATGGAAATTCTATATGTCGTCATCTACTAGACGTTGTGTTAAGTTTAGCATGTATAATTTGACCATAGCTAATAACACAACATTTAAACACTTTAGACTCAATGAGACATCTTCATTGCAAATGTGAGTTGCAATTTGATGACTAATCTTGTTGTCTTACAATCGACTTCGTGATTTCATGTAATAACTAAATATGGTTAAACATGTAGACTCGGAAAAATATATATGGTCATTTGATTGATATTTCCGTGATCTAGATAAATCCTAATCTCAGTTTCATATTCATATTCCAATTTTGTAATTAGATTGAATGATGAGATTGATTATCGTTTGAATAATAATCATCTTCATATTCAGAATCCTCTTACGGTCACTTATGGTGAGGAAGAAATATTATGTTATTTGGTTAAATGTTAAGGGAGAGAGTTTTTGTTAAGAAGATAGTTTGGAGGTTAAGTTGTGCTTTTTGAATTGTTGTGACAAAGTTAATATGTTTTGCATTTGCCTCATGTCTTGGCTTTCGAAAAAAACAGACCTTTACCAAATTGCATTGCTGGTTAAATTACTTGAGTATTTTCGAATAAAATGTTAAAGTCGTTCAGTTACGTTCTTTGTGTATTTTATGTATATTATTTGCCAAATATTTGGATACACAACTATTGAACCAAGTAGTATTCAATATTGACATCATCTACACGAGTGTGAGTTCATGATCCGATGCATATTCTTATCGTCTTGGAAATGAGATGTCGTCTTTTTATTTCAAATCGGACGTTGATTGAGTATGTTGTTTTTTAAGATAATATCTCTTGTTTTATTTTGTTATAATCTTAAAGCTAATGACATATAAGAATCCCCAATTCTTTGTTCCATACTCGAAAAACTTGTCATTAGATTGATAATAATAATCAAATCATAGTTTGAATAACGAGTTGATATATATTTCGAAATCTTTCTTCTCCCTCCGAACACTCTTTTAAAAGAAGACAAATAAAGTTTTCATAGTTGTGTTCCATTAATCCTAAGACTAGTTGTAAGTGTGAGGTTGATGAACAATGACAAGTTAATTTCTTACTTCAGGATTGTCATATGTTTTGCTTGTGCGAAAAACTATTTGTTGTTATGCATAGTATGCATAGTTTTTGACATTTTATTAGTGTATGAATGATTTTTTAACATTTAATATAAAACACTTCATCTTTTGTAAAATACTATATGTTTGTAAAAATAATATAATTATGTGTGTGTGTCAGAAAAATGCAAGCACAAGCAAAGTTTAACAAAAAAAAATACAATTTCTTTTACTTAAATACTAATGTATTAATATGATATTTTCTTTTGTTTAACCAACCCAAGGTCGATGAAAAGATTTAGACATCTTGTTGGAAGAGAGTTAATGTGTTGGAAATATTTTTGTGACGGATTTTAACATATGATCTTAGGACATTATTTCTCCACACACTTGACAAACTATTTAAAACTTGTTTCTAAATGGGTTACTACACTCGAAATAATCTACAAGATGTTTATGTAACACTTGTGAATATAGTGATCTATGCCTATATGCAATGCACAAACAATTTTGCAAACTTTAACGCAAGATATCTAGCGTTAATTCCTATTAGGATAATAAGGAAAATACTAGTAATATTCATATAGTATTCATGACACATGCTTGTGTTTAGATATATAATTAGCTCAATACAAATATTTGATTACTTATTAATATCTATTAACCCAAGTTGAAACAAAAGTTTAAACACATCTATTATCATCTAGCATACAACATAAAGATATTCGTCGTCTTTTTGTTTATTTGATATAACGATGTTATACTTAGCTTTGATTTATTTGAAAACAAAAATAGTTTCCTCCCCCATTTTAAAAATTAATCAAGATCAATGTTTTCAAGGATAAGTTGACTAGAAATGCTCGACTTGAAAGGTAAAGGTAAACTACAAGTTTTCTCAAACGAAACATTTAGTTTTGACCATATATAGATTTTTTGCATTTCTACTCGATTAGTTTAGATTAAAGAACTCTTAGAAAAATATTTCTTAAATGAAACTAGACTCAATTATCTTCGATATTGCGGGGTGGCTCGCTTCTTCGGACTTACGGTTTGTTTTTATATGAGTTTTGAAGTTTTCCTATAAAAACTGACAAAACATGTCAAGGCGCCCACATAAAGGGGACGACCGCCCAGATATATTTGGGGGTCGCACGGAACATTACTGGGGACTCCACCAGTGACCCCAAAATTCCGTTTTTGTTCAAAACATAATTTTGGTAACTTTACTGTAGAACATATAGACTTTCACAAAAACTTTGTTCCAGTACATAAATTTCGGGTTTTAGACAGTATTTCTAACTTTTAACGACCTTAGACAAAATAAGCTGACAATTTCCAGTTCTTTGTGAAGATTATTTTCCTTAAATCGTATACGAAGTGTATTTAATGAACATAACTAGTACGAATCAAACAACAAAAAACGATTTCCATTGTAGTCCCCATTCATGCTTAGGCAGAAACCGGGTCAATTCATATGCTGTCAGAATCACTAAGATGATTGCTGACATTGAAGATCGTCATCATGGACCCAGTGATGCAAAGCACAACCCTCCCTAGCCACTCAGAATCTTTCAAAAGATTTCTGTTTCATTTCTCACGGAGACAAAACACGTTATCTATTGACTTTCTCACTCCGAGTTAGTTGATATTGAAAAGGTGGCAGTCTGCTCCAGCCTCCGATTACTAAAACCAAAACGCACTATTGAGTCTAGAGCCAAGAGATCGTCAATTAATCTCGTTAGGACACATATCTAATTCTCTTGTCTTTCACACACTGTGGAAACAAGTCCATCTTAAGAGTCCTACGCATTATCCTTGTGATATTGCCAGAACATCCGAGTGAAACGATAGTTTTTCACAATGAAGATGGAAATCCTGCTAGAGCCAACATCAAACAAGCTCTAGGTAGGTGACTTGTGCGATTCTGCAAGAATCAAACTTGTGTCAACTGGAAAGAAACAATGGTGCGATTCTGTGTGAATCAAACTTGTTCCAGTATAAGAATTGACGGTTATTCATCATTTGACAAACAATCAAAACTTTCGAAGTGTTACAAAAGTCTTTTACAAGAAACACTTAGACTGTCTTTTCAAATCAATTTTCTCTTTATTGCTAACTGTTTCATTACAGGATATCGTAAAGATGGAGATGGAAATGGAAATTTCCAGTTCCTGAGATGTCAAGTAAATAACCGATTGCTCAGACACGACCTACACTTGTTATGATGTTATGAAAGACCTCATAAAGGTGTCAAAGCTTCCGCAAACTCTGATGTCAAGTATTCATTCACAAGTGCACAAGATGGCGAACCATTACAAGATGATGTAAGATTATGTTTGGGCAATGATCTCAAGAAAGCTCAAGATCACAGTCAAAGACATGTGTAAGATAAATCAAAAGATCTCTACACCAAACGTTCAAGATATTAAATGTCCACGAGCTAATGACGGAAGTAATAAAGTTTGGCATTTTCAGGGTGACCTCCCTTAGGGGGAGATTGTTAGATTTTAGAAAAAGACTCGGTCACCCCGTGTATTTTACTGTTTTATATAGCTCGTAGTTTTATAGTTAATAGTGCGTTTTTCGGTTTTTAGTCGGGTTCAAATACCCGGTATATTGTATGTACTATATATAGTCTCTTCCCACTTTGGAAGAGACAAGTTAGTCAAATAAACATTTACAAAGAAACACTCTCTCTCTAAACTATTCTCTCTCTAGTGTTTCTCTCTCTAAAAACTAGCCCGATCCAAGAATCGAACCCGTGTTATGATATAGGATATACCACAGACACAACTACAAGAAAAACATTAAACACAAAAACGCACTTTCGTAGGCATAACGGTTGCATTTACCGCATGAAACAAGCCTTTAAACCCCTCAGTGTCCTGAGTGAACGAGTTATAGTCTCGTGAGAGTTTCCAGCGAACACACCCACAAAGTTCGTTATATTTCTTTTTGGATGCAGAAATCGAGTGAGAAACACACGGGCCCATGCACATCAAACTTATCAAACTACAATTTTTTTGTTATATATATATATATATTAGTTTTTTTATAGGTTTATTATTATTTACTATTACTACTACTACTATTCTTTTTGTTATACTCAACTTGAGTCAGGATACATTGACAACATGGTTCAAGTGGGAATAATCCACATTTAAACGTTGAGGGTATGGGGTCTTTGGTATATACTCACGGAATAGATATTATTTTGTTTTGACCATGTGATAGTTTCCTTTCGATGTCTTAATTGGATTATCTTCAACGATGATAGGAGGAAGTGTTTGAATTTTCGGAGAATCATCAGACTTTCCCCTCTCGGTGGATACGGCATTTACTTGCTCGGTGTAAGCTTGAGGAGGAGGTGGGTCAGTCCTATCGGTTTGTTCAAAAGATATGTTTTGAGATTTCTCCCACTCGTCTATTTTTCTTTCCATGTTTTTAATTTTAGTTTGGAAATTCTTTTCATTTTGCTTCATCTTTAAAATCATATTGTTAACATTGTTTTTGAAAAACTTATTTGTAACTCTTTGACCATCCAAGAATTTGGTGATTGATTTTTCAAGATCAGTTTTAAATTGAGGTTCTTGGTTGACTGTTTTGGACTCTATGTTAGGTAAAACACCGGGGGTTTTACCATTGTCTCTGGCAAAAAGTTTCCAATGAACAGTTCTCATGCTATGGATACATCTTTTGAAATCTTTGAGGTCATTTCTCACATCATTGTTTAATTCTGTGAGCGATTTCTCGAAATCATTACGATCATGATGGGATTGGTGAGAATACGAATCATGAGAAATTCGATTTTGATGACCTTCAGATTGGATGTAATTTGCTTCATGACGTTCACACATCGGTGTGTCATCGTTCAAGTGGTTTTTAGAAGCGTTTCCCTCTCTAAGCTCATTGTATTTGTTACGTATATCTTGCAATTCTTTATTTAAGCTTATAATTTGAGAATCCATAGCCTTCAATTTTTCCATAAATTGAGAATTATCAGTATTACTATCACTTCCATTGTCGAAGGAAATAGATTTTCGATGATGTTCGTTTTTAGATTTAATGGGCCAATCATGTTTGAAAAGGACTTTGTCCTCGAGAAATTAAAAAGCTTAATTTGGACTTTTGTAGAGGAAGATTCCTCCGGTAGTTCTGTCCAGGATTGCCTGAGTGGGTTCGTTTAGACCGTGATAGAATTTTTGAATAATAGCTCCTTTGGTCAGATTGTGCCCTTGACATTTTTAAAGCATGTTCTTGAGTCGTAACCAAGCGTCGGTTAGACTTTCACATACGAGTTGAGAGAAACTTCTGATTTCAAGTAAAAGATGGTTAAACAACGAAGGTGGAAAAAATTTGTTTATAAAAGCTTTTCTCATTTGTTCCCACGATGTTATAGACTCTTTATTAAGATCGTTAAACTAGGTTTTAGCTTCATCGCACAAGGAAAAAGGAAATATTAAAAGCTTTACGGCTTCGCTTTGAGTTTCACCGTATTTGAACATGTCGCAAATTGCGAGAAATTCGTAAATATGGTCACGCGGTTCGGCCCGCAGATAACCATCGAATTTATTTTTCAAATCATTTTCAAGTGGGTACTATTGATAACAAAATTGTCATCAACATCGAGTTGAATAATGGCAGAATTAGGAGTTGGTGCTATAGTCTTAGCACTCTCCCACATGGGTTGATCATCAGGATCGAGAATTATTTGTTTGGGTTCAACATCCTCTTCAGGTATATTTATAATGACAAAGTCATTAATGGAGTGCTAAGCTGAAGATTTGAATGATTCGATCTCGATGACTTCTTTCTGGGTAGTTTTAATCTTATAAGTCCTTTTTATTAAATTTTTGTTTAATTTATATATCAGACTTACTAGTTGTTTTTCGAAAGATAGGGGATTTATACATACGTTAAGCATTTTGCAAAAAGACATTTATATATATAAAATTAAGGCTAATAGGATAATATCCAAAATAAAATAAATTATTTTCATGTATTTTTAATATAGATTTATATATATTAGATATATTTTAGTTTTTATTATATATATAGAAAATAAGGATAAATAGATAAAAAAAATCAGATAGATAGAGTGTGACGTACTTTAGGAAAAGTGCGCCGCTTTTTTTTAGAAATTTTATGTTTTTTTATATTATGATAAACTAGATAATTACAAATACACAAGGCATATAATCAGATAAAATACAATTCAAAATAATTATAGAACCTAAGACTAGCAAATTGGGGGTTTTGGTTTTGGTTTTTGAAATAAGATTCTGTTTGTGAAAATTTACAGAAAGTGCGGCGTACTTGGGTAAAGTACGGCGTACTTCCTGGGTTTTCAAGAAAACCGACGCACAAATAGGATGTGCGGCGTACTTCCTGAAGAAAAAACGATTTTTGGGTTCCATTTGCCAGAAAACGGTACGCCAAGTTTGAAAAAAAAATTGTGAAACAAAATAGCACCAGAAATAAGCAACAAACTATAACATCTTAAACAATTCCCCGGCAACAGCGCCAAAAACTTGATGTGTGTTTTCCAAGCTTTAAATTTATAATACTATAGTAAGTACTGGTATTGTTATAGCGTGAAAAACGAGGCGAACGACGGAGGGGGGGTAGTGGGTAAGGGGGAGGCGGGACTGGGGGGTGGTACTGCGCTTTGATCAGGTGATCACCCCTTGGTGGTATCTGTGAGTGGTATGTTAGAGGGAGGGTAGTGTGACTTGAGCGTTGACTGTAGGTCAATGCGATGTTGAGTTAGATTGATACGTTATCTTCCATAATCATCATTAATCACCAACATAAGCGTAATGTAGTAAAGATACCTTCACAATCAGCTCATGGTATCTGACGCGGTGCTACTTACTCACATTCTATAAGACTTATTACTCACAGCAACGGTTACTTCCCGAATGTCTTGTATATGTTCATAGCTACAAACGAGAAAGCGAGATCATCGCTAGAGACTTACATTTAATGTGTATAGAGAGAGCAAAGGCAATTGCGAGAAATGTACATGGAGTCACAAGCGCGAAACGAATCTATAGCAGGGATTTAACGTTGAATTGTCATGAATTTCATATTAATGATACCATAGGCTATTTTAATTGAGATACTCACTAAGCCTTTCCTAGTCTCATGTACTACACACAGTGGAAATATAGTGCTATAGTATCAACTAGAATTTGTCGATAAATACATATACTTTGATCTTGCACCTATCACTCCATAGGCTCTCGTACAAGAATCCTCTCATCTAGATACATTTAAGCACGACACTATAATATTACCACGACTTAGATCAGACAAGCACAAGTCGTATCCCTCTATCCATTCTCTACGATTAACAGTTCATGTATTATGTATATAATCGGACTGTACATCACACAGGGGGTACTGCATTTAATACATTATGTTAATAAGTATGCATTCTTAAGAATGCATAATCCTAGTCTTAAATGTGAAGATGACTTACATTCGTTAAGCGTACGTGTCCTATAAATTATTCTCACGGATTATACTCCTATGGTTCACAATTTCCTATCACGTTATCTATTCTTCACTATACTCATAATTCATATTGTTTTCGATCTCAACAAGATTCGTCCATCAAGATCATCTTTATTGACTGATGTTTGCTTCTCTGCGTGTTAGTGTGGGTGTTGTGCGGATTGGGGAGGCGAGAGGTGCGAGAGGTGAGTGAGAGGGGAGAGAGAGCGAGCGGAGTTTTTTGACGTGTTCGCTTATAGTTTGTATATACGTACTTCTTGGAGAAAAATGATTTTTGGTTTCCGTTTGCCAGAAAATGGTACGGCGAGTTTGAAAATTTTGTGAAACAAAATAGCACCTAAAATAAGCAACAAACTATAACATCTTAAACAATTCCCCGGCAACAGCGCCAAAAACTTGATGTGTGTTTTCCAAGCTTTAAATTTATAATACTAGAAATACTGATTTTTACTAAAAACACAACACTCGGGAAGTATACCCGTTCGTGTATAGTATAGCTTTAGGTAAGTCCAAGTCGTTCCACAGGAATTGAAAGTTTTCACAGTTTGTAATTATGGTGCTAAGGTTAATAAGATTGTCACGGATCAAATTAACCAAAACGAGCATATATCGAATATTGTAAAGAAAGCAATGAAGAGATGATTCAAGCAAATGATTAAAACATGTTTGTTTAGGCAATGATCACTAAGATAATGATGTGTTTGGAATAGTGTTTATAAGTTTAGAAAATAAAAATGTCACAAGTTACAAATCCGTTCGGCCTTTAGATATAACGAGTAATTATATCGATTAATAACAACAAATCCTTTCGGCCTTTATAAGTTATTATAACCAATATATTAAGTGAATGATTAAACACATATATAAAAGAACCCTTTCTGCCTATATTATTGTATAAAATATGTTTTACCAATTCAATAATAATCATATTCAAAAGATAAACAAGATTATACCAAACTCCAAGAGCAAATGATGGTGATTTCACAAGAATTTCCCAAGAACACTTTTCTGATATTTAAAGTAAAACCCAGAAACTATGTACAATTCTGTCACAATTGCTTATAGATTCAAAATAACATTTCAATTACGCTTCTTTGATGGATCAAAATCTGGGTTTGTTGACGAACATCAAGCAAAACCATCCAAATTCCTTCAAAAACACCTCTAACTTTGATTCTAATGGTGGTGATGATGGTGTTATCAATGGTGGTTTGGATCAAAGGTTTTTCAAGCCTTTATCACCCAAAACACCTATTCTAATGGTTCCAAACGAATTGGGGGTTTGAGGGTGAGAGTGTGTGAAATGAGGGAGACAAGGAGGGTATTTATAGACTTTTCGGGGGCCAAAGTGCGCCGCACAAACTTATTTGTGCGCCGCACATAGAGTGTTAATGCACTTAGCATTTAATTTTTCCACAAACTGAAAAGTGCGCCACACTTTGGCCATAACCGCCACACTTTTCTCACTTTTAGCACTTGGCCTTATTCATGGTTGTAGATAATTGAATTCTTTTCGTGTGGCCACTTGAACCAACTAAAACGGAGTTCGTATGACCGAGTTATGGCCAAAACAGTAAACAGGTGTCGGGAGATCATTAACTTGAGTTATTTCTTCGTTTAAGCTTAAAATCTTCGTGTATTCTTTTGTTTTCTTCCACGACATATACCATGAACCTATAATAGCAATATAGTCAATTAAGTATCAAAAGTTCACGAGAAATGATAAAATAAATGCAAATAACGCCGTCGAAAACATGTATAATTTAGGCGTTATCAGTTCCCAGGATCGACAGATCCAGCTACAGTGGATCCGTATTTTGTATTTTGGTAGATCCGTAGGTGGTCATAGCCATTTTTATGTCCTTTAGTGGTTAACCAAAAATCTCTTCAAAATCTTCCAATTGTACTTAAATATTTGATTTAGAGCTTCTAGAAGCAAAATATTTCTTAACACTAAAATAGAAAGATTTGCTAGATTTGGAAAGATGTGGAAAGATTGTTTTCATTTATGGTTAATCACATTTTGTCAAGTAGTTATTTATTAAGTATGTGTTTACTTGAAATCATTTGTTTAGTAAAGATGTAAGCAAACTTACATGGGTTTATGCAAATGATGAACTAGTATGCATGACAAACTATATTATTTGATCATTCTTAATGCTTTATAATTTCATATTCATACCTTAAGTGATTTGACGTCGGTATGGAAACTTACGACTAATTAACTTGTTTACGTAGACTTTTACGTAGTATGACATTATATTTGTTATTATCAAAACTTGAAGATAAATAAATATAAATATTGTTTTTACGTGAATATTTGTATTAACACAATTATTGTTTAACCAAGCTTGTCTCCTTCATTCTAAACATAGGTTCATATGTGTCACATCACAACTCACTTTACAACTTACTCATAACTCACTCACCTTGCGAACTCACATACAACTCCTTTGAATTTGAGATTCAAATATCTCCCTCTCACAACATCCACCCTTTTTCTCCAAGTTTGGTTATGCCAACTCATGACAACTCATGCCTCTCTCACAACCTTACACATTGTCATAACATTGATTCTTACACACTCAACCATCTCACGAAACATTTGAATTTGAATTTCAAATGTTACATCTCTCACACTTTGTTAACCAGCAATCCCATTTCTACACTCAACCTTCTTACAACTTTAATTTGTACAAGTTTTACTTGCCAGCGCGTTGCTGATGAGGATTTATTTTATACACTTTTTCGAGGTCATTTAACCCCTAAAATCATGTAAATATGCCTGAATATTGTACTTAATCGATTTTATTGTATTTTAGCATTTGGGAATCACTTTGAAGAAAAGCACGTGACTTGGGCTTGATTTCACCAAAAGTGCCCCAAAAGTGTATTTTTTGATAAAATGTTGTGACTTTTCAGACGGTGGAGACGGCGTCACAAAAAGATATAGATGTCGTCAGAATCATGCAGCAACGGTGTCACATATAGCGACGACGTCACAATAGCCGGCTTGAAGAAACCCTTAGAAGGTTCGACGTGTTGACGGCGTCACAAACCCTAATGACGTCGTTAGAGCCCACATCCTATATATATAAACCTTATTTTTTTTCATAAATTCATGTGGAAACTTGTGGCAACTTATGAGAGCTTTATTTCAGCCGAATTTTAGAGTTTTTAAACCCTTTTGTACTCTCATACTCACATGTTTAATTGAAGTGAGGTCTCTTTACCCATTTAATCATTCAATATATCTATGTGTTGTTTGTTTATATGTTCTTCGCTTTCTATTAACATGCTAGGCTAAATTAATTAGTGTTTGCTTATTGCATGAAACCTAGTATGTAATCTTTGATCTTTATTGCTTCTTGTTAGTGGTGTGCGCGTTAGGCTCTAGAAAACTAGATATAAGATATTATATTATCATAGACGTCTAAGAAAACGTGATTAGGTTAGATGAAACCTATATCTAGTTCTTCATAACTATTTAAGTATTAGGTAGATTCCTTCTTAAGTATTTATTGCGCATGATTAACTATTAGAAGGGAGTGTGTTTGACTGGTAATGCCCGACTAGGTTGTCACGTAGAATGTGAGCTTAACCAACTCACTACAGAATTATGGGGATACTTACACATTACACCAACGAGGATGACAGGCAATAAGATTAAAAAGATCAACCAGAGAGTAGTGCATGATTAAGTAGACACGTTTGTTTACCTATACGAGTTCCTCACCAATTTATATTTCTTGCATTTAAGAGTAGTTATAATTTATTAAAAAACCCCTTTTTAAAACCCGAGATTTACCAGCTTTCTAAAAACATAAAAACACATAAAATACTCTTCCCTCAACATTTAGATCTTAGTAACGTACAACTCGAACTACCTCATTATTCCCCTAGAGAACAATAATAACCCCCGAGTCTTGACTATACTACACTAGAATGATTAGGTACACTGCCTAGGTTAGTTGTAAAACTTTTATGATGCAACCCACCGCATCAGTTGCGACGGGAACTAAAATGCAAACTGTTTTTGAAAAAGCAAATATTTACTCTCGTAGCAATTAATTACAAAATTAGGAATCTCGTCATGTATGTTTTTAAAACTAAAAAACTTAGCAACATAAATAAAAGAAACAGCGATTGTTATATGCCATGTTTGCACTATAGTATCATACGAAAGTTATAGAATTAAAGGAGATGAGCTAGAGAGTATTTTTTTAATCATTTTCAAAGTTTTCATTCCAAAAGGGAAAATAGAAATGGGAGGGAGAAGTGAGTTACAAATGTAAGAGACTTGTATAAATACCCATCCTAGATGGGTATTTATACTTATTGCTAACCCTATTCTATTTTTCTAACTTTAGTCAACTTTACTTAACTTTGACCAAGATGGACTTTATTACATTATAATTACTAATA
The DNA here is from genome assembly GCA_026074375.1 of Tanacetum coccineum. NCBI lineage: Eukaryota > Viridiplantae > Streptophyta > Magnoliopsida > Asterales > Asteraceae > Tanacetum > Tanacetum coccineum. The sequence goes on from BQNB010012418.1 coordinate 50,556, forward strand.
AAACTATAAACTACACAAAGACCAATTCATTTAATAATAAACACTTTTCTTAATCATAACAATCTCCCCGTAAGGGTTGATTATTACAGACGTTTCATCGTCGGTAGTATTGGTCTTCTACCCACCTTCTCATTTGTTGTCGGTGTCTTAGACGCTTGGATATTTCTCTTTCGAATGCTTTCATTATGTCAAGATCTAATTCACCTAGCCGAGGTGGTTTCTTCCAGAACTAATTTGAAAGATCCTTAGCTTTACTTCATTCAAGACTCTTTCCAACGCAGCATCACAAAACCTAACAAACTCTACCAAATACATAACTCGTTTCTCGTCTTTGTTGTTTAAGTAAATCAAACTTGTATTTGGCTTGTCTACTATTGAGTACGATTCATGTGCTTCAATACCAGGGAATGTTAATGTTGGTGCGGTTAAGTTTACCATGATCTGGTAACTCTCTATACCAACTGGAAATCATGAACTGTCTCCCAGATCACACGACTTCTGATGAACGTTATTAATGAATTCATCAACTTGGTTTCACGATAATTGACCTACTTGTTCCGGCAGAGATAAAGTCTTCAATATCAATTTTGTTCAGGTACTTGAAGTCAGCTTCAGAAAAACTATCTGGCTTGTCATTTTCTCTCATCACAATTATTTGTTCCATGAAGTCCAAACCATATAGTTGATCAGCAGTAATTCTAACAACTTTTGCAATCCTATTATTGGAGAAATAGTCATTTGGATTGTCTCTGACTTTTTTTAATTTTGCTTGTACACTCTCTTATGTCATGAATCTTTCCAATGTTGAATTAACAACCGTATGTCTTCATTAAAATTCTTGAATTCTTTTCGAACCCAACGATTCATCTTTTCTTCTAGATCAGCTTCTGTAAATGGTTCTGCGCGTATCTTGTGGAGTGAACGAATATACTTCTTCTCCATAGTATTTCCATTCTTCAAGAGGAACAAATATTTGTTATACAAATACCTTGGAGGTTCATTTGGATTCCTTTAAGGTCCATAGAATACGAGAGATTTTGGTATCGATCGTCTTATGTCCTCTTGTCTGCTTTCCCAAACTATTCGATTCTCTATAAAATTTGTTGCTTGTTTCAAATGGTAGGCGTACTTTTCAGCATTTCTAAACTGATTACTCAACATATTATTCAGTGTAGCCTCCATTCTTGCACGATCAAAGATAGTTTGAATACACTTATCAACATTTTGAAATTCTATGATTAGCTTAGGTGTTTCATCTTTAGGAATCACCTCATCTTCATCAATAACAGTTTCCTCTTCCCATGCATCCCATTCTTGTTGTTGATGTTGTTGCTTGGTTACATAAGATGTGGATTCTTTGGCTGATCGTTTTGATGAAGAACCCCTTGCAAACTTTGAACTTTTAGAAGTCTTATGTCTTTTCACTCTTTTCTCCCCCTTAGGAGGAGCATCATCTTCTTGATAGTCATCATGACGTTATGAGTGAAAATCATCATCACTGCAAGACTTTTTAAACTTACGCTTTAGTACATCCCACAATGCTGGATCATTATCCTGATCTTGAAGATTGGACTTCATCTTTAAATACAATTGTTGTTGAAGATAAGCTGATGAAATTGTATCGGTCGAAGTAGTTGTGGTATGATAAACTTGAATAACATTGTTCTGTACATAATTCTTGAAAAGTTCTTATATGATCTTGGGTGCGTGTGCATCAAATTCTTTATAAATAAGAGTAGGTACTTCAGACTGAAAAGCATCTCGCTCTTGAATCACAGTGTCAGCCACTACTTGTTACAAATTTCCTTTAATCAAGTCATTTGTGGCTCTTTCAGCAAGTTGAGGTACGATTTCATGAAGAACCTGATCAACTTTTCCATGAACTTTCCAGAATTCGTCTGTTGTCACACATTTTCATTCCATGTTCCTAATCATATATCCTTGACGCCTGCACATCTTGCAAAGCGCTCCTGAAAGATGATTATACTTGCTAGAAATTCATCTTTTCTTGTGTGGATCTTTAGATGTAGTGGCAGTTGAGAGCGATACAATGTCCGTCAATTCCTGAACAATGTTCTTATCCAAAAATAAGTTTATCCTAGGGGTCTAGGTGTTGTGGGAATTAGTGTCTGCATCTTCTTAGTCCTATTCTCCAAACTACCCATCTCATCATCTTTCTTCTCATCTTTATGCTCTTCCTCATTTTCATCGTTATCATCAACATGTTCCGGATTTTCCTCATGACTCCTGGGCTCTATCCTATTATTAGAATCATCAACATCATCATGAAGCATAGAAGCAGCAAACTTATGAGCATATGATTCTTCATGTTTTTCACCTTCGACCACATGTTTTTGTTTGATGGTTACTTTGAGCGATTTACTTGGTGAACTTGTTTCTCCAGCACTTTGCTTCCTCTTCTTCCCTTGAGGACTAGCAGAAGTAAGGGTAGGTATCCTATGGGCTTTAGGTGTAGACCTATGCATTCCTTGGGTAGAAACAACCGGTTGTGGTTGATTCATTAGAACAACTACTTTCACAAACACCATCTCATACTTCGTATAGTCATCAGTGCCACGGATCTCATCAGTTAAGAATTCATTCGATATCAACATCCCTCGAACTTGTACATTCCCTGTTGTATACACACTCACTAACGGAATATCATCCTTGATGGAATGATACTCCTCGTCAATTCTTTGAGGAATGAATGGAAACTTCTTCATCAAATAAGTAATTATAAGCTTAGTGAAGCGAGAGTACTGGATGACATCCTTCTTCTGAAATACACAGTTAATGAAATCCCACCAGAGAAGAGCAGCATAATCAACATGTGTGTAGTTGACCACAACATGAAATAACTGAAGTATGTTGATTTTTGTTTGATCATGCCAAGATGTTCGAGTAGTCATGCAATGATTGAACACCTTAAACATGGTATGCCATGGTTGAGCAAGAAACTTCGTATAAAAGGAACTTACTTTATCAACAACACCTTGATAGCCAACTCTCTGCATGATAGATTCAATAACCTTACTATTGACTGGTGCGACAAATGGATTGTCTGGAGTTTCCACTGGCAGATGAAGAGTATCACGAAACATATCCACAGTGTAAGTTATCACTTGAGTATCCAGCTTAAACTTGATAGTGTCTTTAGTGTCAGGTACTTTGCTAACTATCTTCCAGAATTGTTATAAATACACAACTAGAACATCAGCAGTAGCAGTGAGAGCATAGCTCAATGGATGATCAAGCAAAATTTGTCCCACAATCTTGCATTATGTCGAGCATGGGATACTTTGGAGCACATCGTAGTTGTTACATCTCCCAATGATTTGATAGTTAGGGACGAGTTGAGCAGCTGGAATGATTTGTTGAGCCATGTGGAATACTGTAGTGTATGATGACATGAAGTGATTAGTGAAATGAGATAAAGTTTATGGAATACACATTTATATAACATTTTGTCTCTTTCTACTCTATGTGTAATAATATGCTCTGGCAATTCTTTTTGAGCATATTCTGATCATTTTCTTTCTCATGTGCCATTTCTTGCTTTTTCGGACACATGCCATACGCTTTATTCGTCTTATTCTTTTAATCTCATTTTGTATGCTCTGGCATTTCTTTTTCGAGCATACTTAGATTTGCTTTTTCGCGTATGGATTTTATCTCTCTTTCTATTTTAAGTTTCCTCACCAAAAAACATTTGTGAAATGATACTCTTTAAAGAAAAATAAAGATATACTCTGATTTTGAAAATACCAATTTGGCAAAAACACAAGTAGTGACAACCATTGATGTTTAAGAAATCAAGAGTATAACTTTATATTCTCATAAAAAAACTTTTCAGTAAAACAGTACCACTTTCTGACACAAAGATACAGCTTTTTGATATAAATCGATATAAATTTTCCAAAAGCACAAGTTTTGCCAAAGATGTTTGAAAAATATGATTATACAACTAAACTAATGTAACAACAATTGAATGGTCACTAAGACACTCACTCCTCATTCTGTTCAATGCAGAAAACGGCCGAAACCAAACGTGATTTAGACCATTTACCCAATTATGTATAATAGATAGTCATAAACCACTTTGAACAATTTTTTTTGAAACATCCTTTTCAAAACTCTAAAATTTTGCCTTTGTTGAGACATGAGAATCCATGATCACAGTCAGTTGAATCACCATGTTCATTCATTTATTTCTCTGAAATCATTTGAATCATTGATCACTGAATGGAAAATTTAGCTATGCAAAACATATTCTTATATACGATATTTGAATGGTTAGTAGATTGCTCAATCCTCACCATTTGGCCCATTTATCAATATAGAAATATGATGTTATAACTAAGTTTATCATTTGTTTTTTTAAAATGCCATTTTGTTTAGCAATTAAGCCCACTTAAGTATTCATAAAAAAATATCCCATTAAAGTTGTTTTTTGAAACCCAAACTGAAAAGCCCAATTTTGTCTTACTTAACGAAACCCATTTATTGGCCCACTATGTCATTTACGAAACCTATTAGCTTTTGGCCCAATAATCTCTTTACTAAACCGAACACATAAAGCATCATTTTCGTAAAACAATAATTATAAGAAAAATGAGACGATCTGAAAGACTTGTCCTGATTTTCATGCTTATTATATATCATTTTAGCTTTCACAATACAAACTATCTTATGTCTGAAAGCAAAACACAAATTTTTACGCAAACCAACATGGTTACGAAACCTCATGATTTTTTGTCCCAAACTCATGTTTATCAGTCGATTAATTCTACAAATCAATTTCTTAGATACTTAACCGAATTTCGCCTTAATCAAATTTATCATTTCAAACACTTTATTTTTACGACAAACCCACTATGATCTATAACGAAACCTATGTTAACAATCAATTAAAGCAGTTAATCACAAAATAAATCAAATAGATCACGTTTCTTACGTTTGATTATCACTGAGAACTGAAAGAACGATTTAGATCATTGAACCGGATTTACGAAAGCTATCACTGTATGCGTACGAAAGTAATAGGTTACGTATGAAACCTGTTCCTTTTATACTTCTGAAAATAACTTTGCATTTTTGACATTTTCAGTCCCTCTAGTTACTTTCGTAAACATTAATAGCTCATACGAAACAATCTTTTGCATTTTGGCACTTTCAATCGCTCTACTTTCTTTCGTAAACATTAATACCCCAAAAATAATTCATAACTCCCCTTGGAGTTAGACCTATTTTCACAACAAACCTTTTGAATTATTTTGCAGTTAAGTTCTCGTTTTTTACCAAAAAAATTTCATAACTCCTCCTCGAACAAATATTCATTTGAAATTTCTTTTCTTTTGATAAAAATTTTGTTCAAAAAGAAGTTATTTTTGCTATTGAGAACACATTTTTATTTTCTGATGATGAAGTGACTAAAAAATTTATAACTCCCCCTCAATAAGATTTCTATTTAAAGAACTTATCGAGAGATAGTTAATTTTGCAGTTTTGAACACTCTTGAGAAGATTTTGAAAATCAAGAATTTCTTAACTCCTCCTTGAATAAATATATAATTAAAGAACTTAATCAAGAGATTGTTACTTTTTGCTATTTTTCCACATTTGAATTTTTCAAAATTAATATTTTTTTGAAAGTTGTTTTTAAAGATATCCTCATTTTGTGAATGGATTATGATTACAAACCACATATTTTAACAGTGAAAGATCATTTTATGAATGATTTACTCCCCCTTAGTTCATGATATATTGATTTTGCATTTAAAGAACCACTTTTGAGAAATATAATATCATGAAACTGATAAAAACGAAAGATTATTGGTTTGTCATCTTAAGTTAAATTTTTTTTCCTGATTCTTTTATTTGTGTTTTTGAATTTATTTTACAACAAGTTTTTGATGTATGATCTTTTCTATTACCAAGAAGATAACTTTGCCAGACGATCCAACTCAGTTGGAGACATACATCTCATACCAATCCTGTGAACTAAATACTCAAACTTTTCTCTTGGAAGGGCTTTAGTAAAAAGATCAGCAAGTTGATATTCCGTCCCGACAAAGTAAAGTTCAATCGTACCTTTTTCAACATGCTCCTTGATAAAATGATAACGGATGTTAATGTGTCTATTGTACGTGAATGTGATATCAATTGCAAATATGGCAATACTGCACTTTTGAGTCACAGTTATCTTTGGAATCCTTGTTGTACCGAAATCCATAAAATCTACAGTTGTGTCCTCATCCAAATGCCTTGAAGCGTAACATGCAGATAACAGATACTAGTCGAGCTTCCGCATTGACATTGTTTGACAATCCTTGACTTCCTTTGTAGATGTTTCAAATCACTTAACAACTAAGCAAGAAAGAAAGTTTAGAGAGACGGAAAGTGGGTTGAAACACTTAAAGAGAGTAAGGAAAGGAAATGTATTATGTGAAAGAACCAAATGAACAACCAACCCTCTTCAAGAATAATGGAGAGGGGTTATATATACCATTGCATGCCGTCATAACATAAGGATGTTCTTATGCGACAATCGGTAGCGCTTGGTAAGTTTCCAAATATAACGCTATCTAGATATTCTTACTGACCATATATGTTAAGTAAACCGAGTCTTTTCTCGATTTCTAACAATCCCCCCTAAGGGAGGTCACTCCAATTTATAAAAAATTAAGCTTTACATTCTAGGAATGTCTTCAATCTTTGCTCATAGTCTTGTTTTCTTGATCTTTATCTTGTGAATCTTGATGTAGATGTCGTTAGACTTTTCGGCTTTCACGCTTGTCCCTTCATCTAGACTTGTATGTGAATCTTGAGCTTCTTTAAGATCATCAACCAAGCATAATCTCTTTTGCCATCCTGTAATCTTTGCCTTCTTGGTGATCTTGTGACTTTTTAGACCGACATGCTTTTTTCCATACTATTCTTGAATGTTGAAAAGCTTGTGCTACCATCTTTCTTGAAATTCTTTAACTTTAACACTTCGTCACTTTATGGAGGACGTGCAGTATCATAGTAGCGGAAATTTCTTGAAATTCTTTAACTTTAATACTTTGTCACTTCACGAAAGACGTACGGTATCAGAGTAGCGAAAGTCTTAAAACATGTACTTGAGCTTTCATGATGTCTTTACATATATCGGTCGAGTATGAGCATGTGGCATTAACTTAGATTTGTAATCAGTTAACTACTGTCGTCGTCAGGAAACCTGCATGAATGGGTTAGTGATAACACTCATAAATAAATCGAAAGTGGGCTTTGTCCACTTTGAGTCGAATACGGTTATATATAAACCAACGGGTTTTCCCGTTAAGCATATACACTTCTTGCGATCAGATTAAAAATTTTCGAAAAATCTCGAGACAGGGTTTTCGCAAAACTGCACTTGCCGTTCTCATAACCGGAGCGGCCACAAATCTAGACACAACACGATAAGAGTGAACCGATTAATTTACTATCCTCCCGATTAAGTCGTCAATTCGTGTACTTTCATCTATGTCAGAATACCCTTGTGAGCTTCTTCCCATGGACAATAGAAGCAAAATTGATTGTTAACGAAAATCATCGTGTAGGTTAAGATGCAAACAGGTTTTTTTATAACCCACCAACAGTATTTTATATCTTTTCTAAAATTCCCTTCTCCAATCATAAGATGAGGGCCTAATTGTATATCCAGTGTCACACATTGATTCGTGTAGGAATCTCACAATCACCTAACCACGAGCTAGTTTGATGTTGGCTCTGGAAGGGATTTCATACGTCACTGTGAATACGTTTAAGGCGTCCCTGTCGTTCTGATCAAAACAAAAGGATAAGCGTAGGACTCTTGATATATTTCTTGTTTTTCACATTGTGTGAAATTAGCATGCATAATCTTATGGATACGTGTCCTTAATGAATATTATAGATGATCTCTTTTTATGACTCTAGACTCGATAGAGCACTGGTTTTAGTAATCGGGGTGGAGCAGACTGCCCACCTATTTTCCATACCACTAGCTCAGGAGTGAGAAAGTCGATAGAAATGTGAGTTACATCGTCCGTGAAACGATGAAACAAGAGGCTTTTGAGAGACCTTCTGAGTCGGCTGGGAACAGTGGGTTTTGTCATTGCAATCACTGGGCTCCATGATGAGCGTATCTTCAATACCAGACAACTACTAAGTTTTCTGATAGCATTGTATTGACCCGTTTACAGCTCAGTGTACGGAGGGCTTCTTTTCTTTATTTCCTACCCTTTATCTAAACATTTCTTTTTAATTATTCAACCCCTTTCAATACCTTACAAACTTCATCACTTAAACCCTTTTGGGTTGGTTCCAAGTTCAACACCGTCTTAGTCTGGCATTAATCCCTTCTCATTTTACTCCTTTTTTTCATCATACCATAAGGACTTATTATTCTATCCACATGGATATGTCACCCTGTGTAGATCCCTTCCGGTTCTGCCGGAACCTAGGGAACAATACCTAATCTTAAACCACCTTATAACTCTAATTAATTGCAAACATGGGTCGGTCTTTTGGTATTTGTTCTCAGCCTCAAAACATTCTTAAAATGCTCCCCATCTCACAACACGTGCACGACATTGTCGAAAATATTTAGCACATGAATGGATGGGGAGGGTGAAGCATGCACTTGAGTAGCTGTGAGTAAAATCACATCTTTAGCCATATTTTTTACAATCACATTGTCTCCCCTTAATCAAAAATTTACCAAATCTCTGATATTTTGGATATCAACTGATTCAACTATTAATGCCTTTTCGCGGGAAATCTAAAATGGTCACATTATTTAACAAGCCGTAGGAACATTTTTAATGCTCCCCCTTAATTTATGAGGGTATTATATATAGTGTTGAGTATGTTAATTTGAAATTTTTAGAATTTATTGAAAAATTCTAGAAAATTCGTACTCAAACACTATTTACATTGCCTATTATTATAAGTCTATACTACATATTCACGTTATTCACAAGATAAGATTTTGAGATTGGACCTGACAATTAAACGGTACACGTCGTTAGTTTGTAGTCCATCTTGAGTTCCTAAGCACCAATCAATCTTTCAAGATTCTGAATGATCCTTCTTTCACGCATCTGTTTATCATTTAACTCGACCATACATTCCGACCTCTTTTTGTCAATAGCCGTCCACTTTTTCCTTGACATCTCCTTGTTGTATCCCAAGTCAAAATTAAGTACTCTGTGATAAAGCTCATCCCGAACTTTCTTGAGCGTCCTGTCCGAGAACTTGTACATCTTATCAGCCCGCATCACTCGTTTCTATTTGACCAAGTCTTCGTAGATAACCTCTGATGGTTTATGAGATGGAGTGTAGAGTTTTTTAAATTTAATTTCTGGAAAGGTCAGTTAAGGTGGAGTGATGTTAAGTTTCTTCTGGTAACTCTCTACACCAAGCTGTAAATCCTCGACCCGTTTCTTGATGACGAGACTTCTTGTGAACATACGAAGAGCCATAATAAAGTTAACAATATCGCTGTCAGTGAGATGGAATAGCTTGTGTTGAAGATGAAGAAGCAACATGTCTTCAATGTCATTCAGGTGTAGATCCACGAAGTCACCTTCTTTAAACTTGTATAACTGACGGTCAGCTCTTTTCACCATAATCTCTTCCAAATGACCATATCCATGCAGTTTCTTGACACTAACACTCTTCGCCCCCATAATTTTCTTACTGGAATACACATTATGCTTGGAGAACTTATTCAACTGAGATCTATGCCATAGATTACGCCATTCACCCCAATGTTTGATCCGTTTCAATGCATCTTTGTCATACCTGACTTTAGTAGGACTCCAAAGCGTAGGAACCATATCTTCAATCCCTTTAATCTCATATCGAACTGCTTTTGTCTTTGTGATTGACGTAGTGTATGTTCTCTCTGGATCAAAAGATTTCAGATACTCCAGATCATTGTTGAAGAAGTAATTAGTAGCATCAGTTAGATGACCTGGGTGACCTTGCAGAGGAAGAGGTTTGGACAGGTCAAAGGGGTAGCGATCTCCTTCTGGATTCCAATCAAGTTTGTCTGTCAATGCATTGAAACACTATTGGAAGTGGTACTGTTGTTCAATGCTGCTAGTACACGTGCCTTTTAACAGATTATAGGCAGGTCCTAACAAGATATATTGAGTAAGATTATCAATTTTGAGTCGATTCAACACATACTTGGAGAAGTCAATAGGAGTGGTTATGAGATCGTTAAAAGTGAGAGGATCCTTTGTAGCAGAGACCATTTGGTTGAACCAAGGCTGTTCAGGTTATCCAAGTATAACTTAACGCTTGTTCCATTCCAGATCTGGAGTAGGAGGCCTTGGAGGTTGCTTGAACCAATCTTGATTTAAAGTCTTACTTGTCTAGGGTTCTGAAGTGTCTTGTGGTTGATCATCATCACGAACCACATCTTCACCTGTATCATCCATTACCACCTCAACAATCGGTTCTTCAACTGGTTCCTTTGCAGAAGCAGACTTACCAGTTTTAGAGCCTTTTGATAGAGCTTTACCTTTTGGGGTTTCCTTGGTGGAGGATGGTTTCTTTGAAGACTCTGACTCTTTGGTTCTTCTCCTCTTTGTCTTCTTACCCTGGTTTGGTCCAGCTAAAGGGTCTTCATCATCATCATCATCATCATGCTTTCATTTATGGTCCTTGACTGTGTCAGCAACTCCATTGTCTATGGCATTTTCGTCCTCTATCAAAGCTTCCATGAGAGCATGGTACAATCTATGATTAGCAGGATTTCTATTGAATGACTTGTTTTCATGCATGGTCTAGTAGAGAGCGCTTTTATGATCATACTCTTTGAGAGCTGCCTTATCTATAGACTTGATAGTATACTTTGGCATCTTTTGCTTCTCTGCTTGTTCCTTCTTAATCTTGAGAATCCCTGAAGCACTTTTCTCAGATTCTCGTTCAAGGTTAATTGTTGGAGTCTGAATCTTGCTTGACTTGAGAGTTGGCTTCACCGAGTATTTCCGAATAAGGTCTGCAGTGTGTCTCTGTAGAATCTTTTGAAGATCATCACCGATTTTAGATCCTTGATATTGTTCAACAACTGTTGGAACTTGTGACTTGAGAGTAGCAAGAGCTTTCGCAGAGTGATCTATTTTCTTAAGCTCGAACACATCCTTTTCTAATTTTACAACTCTTAGCTGAACAGCAGAGAATGCATCAAATTCAAGAACAACAAAGGTGATGATTGGAGCATCGGTTGTGATTGGTGGTGGAGGGATTGGTGTTGTTGTTTGTTGAGGTACAAGTTATGTGGAAGAGACAGATGGAAGAGGTAGAGTTGTTATGGGTGCCGCTGAAGAAGTTTCTTGTACTGGTGTGAGGACTGTGGGTTCAGAAATCACAGATACTGGTACTTTAAGCACGGATAGAGACTGAATATGTGGAACATCAGATTGAATCTTAATATATAATAACGAGCTGATCTCTGCATTTGTAGTATCCTTAATAGTACCAATTAAAGAAGTATCAGAAGAAAGTTTAAGGAATTGATCACCAAAACCTGAAGATACAGATAAGCTGGAGCTTGTTGGAGGAAGTTTAGCTTTCTTGGAATCATCCTTTGCTACTTTAGTCTTTTCAGCATTTGCCTTGGCCGCATAAGATACTTCTGCATCACCATTTCTAGAATTTTCAACTTCAGCATGTAACATCTCTTTATCCTCATCTTTACGCACACGAATCTTATACTTATAGATATCATCTTCATCAGATTCAGTTTCATCATCTTCATCATCAGTATCTTAAGTATCACTGATATGATCATCGCCTTCTTCATCAGCATCACCTTCTTTATCATCCTCCTCTTCGTCATCAAGTTGGTCTTCTTCTGAGTATTCACTTTCTTGTTCAGATCCCCACTCAAGAATAACTTTTTCTTTAGTTATAACTTTTTCCTCATCGGGAACCCATGGTTTAGTACCAGTCCTTTCACTTGAGGTAGCTGAGACGACTGTGGACTCATCAGAAACCCCTGGTATAGTACCAATTCCTTCACTTGAGCCTCTAGTACATGGCTGTCTCTTCCTGGTCTTCTTGCTTTCTTTAAGAGCTTGCATAATGTCTACATCTTATTTTTCAACAGGAGTTAAGGATTGTACACCTTTGAGCTTAGGCTTTAAGGTAACTGGTTTTGGCTTTGGAGCACTTGGAGTGTCTTGAATGACTACACTTCTAGAACTTCTGCTATCTGTCTTCTTCTTGGCAGATTCAGAGACAAATTCAGTCACAATCCTTACATGAGTAGCATGGACTTGCTTTGCTTCTTCTTCTTCTTTAGCTTCAGTTAAGCTAATAGATTTACCTAACTCCAAAGCAACATTTGGATCAGGAATAATGTTGTTAGCAACAGAAATTGTGACTTTCTTCTTGACCACTCTTCTACTAGCAGTCTTTCTGTTAACATATTCAGGTTCAGGTTCAGACTCTTTAGATACCTCAACAGTTTCTAGAGAGTCATCAACTATCTTTTTTCCTTGTGAACCTTTGCCTCTGCTCTTTTTAGGGGAAATCTGACTAGTGGAATACTTGATGAACATTTGGTAAGACTCTGACTGCTTGATTGCATCATTCATCATTACATCAGGAATAGCAAGTCTATATTCCTGATAGTCTTCTACTATTCTGACAAACTTGAGTCGGCTTACAATACCATCATCCTTGATTGTATGATAGTATTGATATTTGAGGTTAGAGAGAGACTTATGTTATTTGAGGAAGTGATTGATGATAACTTTGGTGAATCGAGGGTATGGCATATTTTTACGTCTTGACTTTCTCCCCTCCTATGATCAATCTGGTAAGCAAAGTCTTCTCAAATCAACTCAGGATAGTCGACATTCTCTCTATAGAACATGCCCCACATTATGTCAATCTTGGATTTTCTGAGTCTGTCATTGCTTGCGGTCTTTCCAGAGAGACATTTGTTGATAATTGCTGCTAGAGTTCTCCATGGCTGACTCATGTGATCCACATACATGTTGGTGTACTTATGAAGTGGACCTTTGTAGCCAATGTTAATAAGGAAGGTGAGGGTATCGTCATCATTTTGTAGCTTAGTGAATTCTTTACCTTAAACTCTTGGACATATATCTAGAATCTTTCTAAATACTTCAGCATCGACTCTGCACTTCTTGTTGGCCAATAGAAATTCATAAGAATCTGTGCCTTGGTCCTTCTTGATAGTATACCAAAACTGTTGCATAAAGATTTTAGGGACATCTGCAGAGATAGTGAAAGCCTTGAAACACGTGGAGTTCTTGATTACATCAATGATCACTTAAAATGTCTCTTCCTTTTGTGGCACAGTGGTTTCCAGTCTCAAATTGGTAGAGCTTATCTTGACTCTTTCCGCAGATGGAACCCACTTTTCATCACATGCAGTCACTTGTTGAATTTCTTGTGGATTTATGATTCTGCTTAAGAATTAACCAATATAGTTTATACACACAATAGATATATTTTACTGATTAATTTTGGTTATCCTTGATGATATGATTGATCTATGATTAGGTTTCATGCAAACATGATCGAATTACTACACTATATGAATAAGTCAACTAAGGTCAATTGTCAAAGTCAATAGAAAAAAATCAACAAGACATTTCCAAGGGAACTCAGGACACACATTCAATCAGAGAGCAGCAAAAACACATTCAAGTATGGCCAACTATGAAATATGACACCATAAGTAAGTATTACACAAAATTTAAAAAAATTGGGCAAAGTTTCCTTTGATGTTTTGTTATATTTCGCTTGGAATATGTACTTATACATATTTCGCTTGGTTTACACATTTCGCACAAAAAAAGTCAAACATGTTTCGCTTCATACATGTTTCGCTTAGATAAAGTAAAAACAAAGTTTCGCTTGGAATATGTTACATACATGTTTCACACGAAATATGTACCTAACATGTTTCGCAAGAAAAACATGTTTCGCTTCATTCAAGCCAAGCAAGTTTCGCTTGAACATTATCAAATCCTAAACTAAATTTTAACAATCATATGCAATCAGGAAACAATTCTTAACTACACCATACATATAATATCAACACAGAAACAATAATCACAAGATTTAAACCACACTTTAGGCTTGATAAAGGAAATTCGAGCACACATAGGAGAGAAACACTTTAATCATGCACAAGTGACATTTAGGAGGCTCAAAACAACCACTTAGGGACGTGAAACAGTTATCCAACACATGAAGCACATCTCACAAAGACTCAAAATACCACTTATTGAGTTTTTTGAGCCTAGGATGCTACAATACCAAGCAAGAGAGATCATAAGGGCCAAAAACTATTTCCAAAGGCATAAGAATCCTATGACACTGCTTATACACACAAACCCACAACCAAACATACTGATTACACATGTTTTGCTTTATTCAACCTTCAAAAAGCAGTATATCTTACAAATACTTGAGTTATATCAAAAACTGTTATAACTACAGCTTAATCGCACCCTATTGATCAAAACCCCTCAACTAATTAATCAAAAACTACAACTTTTTTCTTATGAACCCTAATTCAATTTTTAAGAGATTTCGAGTGAAAGAAGGAGTTTTAATCTAATTCTTTTTCCCAAAGACATGTTAAAGAGTTAATGAACCTATATGAGTGTACCTTTAGTCTTGAAACAAGTTTGAATTTTCAGGTTGGAATCGAGCGAAATGTGTTAGAGAGTATTTGAGGGTGTTTGGATTTTGAAAGCGAAGTTGTGTAAGCGAAATGTGATATCCAAGTGAGTATAACTGGTTAATGTTTCAAGTTGACACAAATGGTCCTTGTATTTTATAGTTCCTTTTATTTTCCTTTTAAACTTAGTTTTAGTTATAGTCAAGTTAAAGAAATGACGTATTAAGCCCCTAAGGTTATATACTTAGCTCATAGGTCCTAAATTTTGTCATTTTAGTCCCTAAAAGTTAAAACCAATAACATCTTAAGACCTTTTGAGTTAAACTTATGTTAACTCTTCTTTAAAAGATAATCCGTTATTGTTAAACCTTTTTCCATTTATTCCGAGATGAATTTTTGAAAGAATTAGACTATTTCTCCCTCTCAAATAATGTCCCGTTTTCTATTTAAAGAGCTGTAGACATTGTTTGAGTGATAGAAAATTCTTTTAAAATATTTTCAGACGAGAAACTGATATGTTTAATTATTTTTCAAAAAACAACACCAATAAAAACAAGATTTCTCTCGTTTTACATAAATAAATGCACTGACACGTACACTTATTTGATTAGATAGCACGGGCTGTGTTGCAAAGCAAACACAAGCCTTTGAATGAATATGAAGTAATTCAATCCCGAGAAAAATAAATTTCCCGTTGTGAGGTCAAGTTTTTTTTTGTCGAAAATACATGCCTTTAAGTTGATGACCGGGTTGCTATCTGAAATAATAGCAAGCCATTTTGATATGTTTTGAAAACAATTTGAACTTCTGCTCGAACTTCATTTACAGCCTCGTATCATTATTGAATGACATTTCTAAGGCCGTAAATGTTATCGATTTTCAGAAGACATGTCATGAGCACCATATTTTTATATTTTTCTGATTTTTTTAATTTTGTATTTTCTTTTTATGATTTTATATTTTTGTATTTTCTTTTTCAAAGTTTATATAAAATGAAAAATCTTTTTGGGTTTTTTTGATTTTCTTATATACATATGATACAGAGGATATGTGAAGAGTTTACCACCATTACCCTTCCTTATTGTCTGCGAGTTTTTGCAAAGTCTTAGGGGACATACTTCTCATACCAAGCTTGTTGATGAGAAAGTCAAGTCGTTCTCGTGCTAAAGGCTTAGTGAAAATATCTGCTAACTGATACTCTGTTCTGAGAAAATACAACTCAACCACACCGTTCTCCACTTGCTCCTTGATAAAGTGATGTCTGATGTCTATATGCTTGGATCGGGAGTGTTGGAAGTTGTTGCAACATAAAGCAATGGCACTTTTATTATCGCAGTACAAAGGTATCTTGTTGAACATAAGGTCATAGTTAGTTAATTGTGATCGCATTCAAAGTATTTGAGCACAACATCCTGACAAGGCAATGTATTCAGCTTCTGTATTGGATATGGCGGTGCACTTTTGTTTCTTTGACGACTAGCTCACCAATCTATCACCTAACAGCTGCATACTTCCAGATGTACTTTTTCCGGTATCTTGGCAACCCGCATGGTCAGCATCTGTAAAAGATATTAGAGCAATGCAAGAATCCTTCGAATACTACAGACCCATATTTATGGTTCCTCTTAGGTATCGAAAGATTCGATTAAACGCATGTAAGTGCTTTTCGGTAGGCTTTGCCTGATACCGAGCATACATGCACACATCAAATACAAGGTCTGGTCTACTGGATGTGAGATACATAAGGGTGCCAATCATTCCACGATAACGTGTAGGATCAACGGCTTTCCCTTGTGGATCTTCATCCAGTTTGGATTTCTCTACCATTGGAGTATCCACTGGTTCATAGGTTTCCATACCATATTTTTTAAGAGATTCTAGAGCATATTTGCATTGATTTAAAAAGATGCCTCTGGACTTTGAGAAATCGGTAGTCCTAAGAAAAATGATAGTTTGCCCATCATTGACATCTTGAATTTTGAACATATGATTTTAGAAAATGATTCACAAAGATCAGGTTTAGTGGAGGCAAAAATAATATCATCAACATAAATTTTGAACATATGATTTTAGAAAATGGTGCCTTTGATGAACTTCTGGGAGAGTAGAAACAACGAGAGCAAATCATACCAAGCACGTGGATCTTGTTTCAACCCATAAAGAGCCTTCTTTAGCTTATACACATGATTAGGATTCTCTGGATCTACAAACCCGCCCAGTTGGCTAACATAGACCTCCTCATGCAGAATGCCATTAAAGAACGCGGTCTTCACATCTATTTGGTAGACGACCATGTTCATATGAGCAGCGAGTGTAATAAAAATATAGATGGCCTCAAGTCTAGCAACAAGAGCAAAAGATTCCTCAAAGTCTATGCCTTCTTCCTGACGATATCCCCTCGCTACCAAACGAGCCTTATTTTTCAACACACCTCCCAGTTCGTCTAATTTCATCTTGTATATCCACTTCAAAGTAATAATCATAACACGATTTGGGCGAGGTAACAGCTCCCAAACTTCAAGACGTTCAAACTCGTTGAGTTCTTCTTGCATGGCTTCGATCCAATAGGATTCCGTCAATGATTTTTTTATAACTCTTGGGTTCAATGGAAGAAAGAAAAACATCAAAATAGCAAAATAAGGCTTCATCTTGTAGTTGATTTCGAGTGGAGACTGGTCTAGAAGGATCTCCAATAACATTGTCAATCGGGTGATCTTTGGTCCATCTGTTGATGTGTTCGGGTGGTTGATTAATTAAGTGCACATGATTTGGAATAACAACCTGAGTAGAGGATTCTTCAGAACTCGGTTCTGGAATTAAAAATTTAACAATGGGATTATTATCCATGTGTGCAACTTTAATGTCATGGTCAACTTCTTCAACACTGAGAGGAATGACAGGAGATGCTATTTCTGGAGGTGTTTGTGAAGTACTTGTTGATGGTGCATCTTGATCAATTGTAGTAGATAAAGGTGTACCAGTTGAAACAACAGGTCCTGGAGCAGGAACTGCAGGAACTTGATGATCAACACTTGGTGAAGGATTCAGGTACTCATCAAACATAGGTTGAAACAAAATTTCCCAATCATTCTTTGTTGGTGGAACATACGGAGTTGAAGAGGGAATGTTTTGCACGAGTCCTGAATTGATTGTTCTAGGAGTCAAAAGTTTAGGCCCGGTTCTTGAACTGAATTTTTCAAAAGCCATTGCTGTCAACTCATCAAAATCAACATGAATAGTTTCAATAATCATTCAGGTCCTTTTGTTGTAGATTCAGAATGCTTTATTTGCAGGAGCGTAACCAACAAAGATTCCTATATCAGCTTTAGGTTTTAACTTACCAAGGTCTTCACCGTCATTAGTGGGATAGCAAAGAGCACCAAAGACACGGAGATAGGATAATCGAGTTTTCTATCATAGAGAAGTTCATACGGTGTTTTGTTGTGACATTTTCGGATTAATGATCTGTTTTGAGTATAACAAGCTATCGCGACTGCTTCTGCCCAAAGAAATAACGGAGCCTTTGAAAATATCAACATGGTGCGGGCAGCTTCCACTAAAGTACGACTTTATCTTTTGACAATGCCGTTTTGTTGTGAAGTGCGAGCAACGGATGTTTGATGTGAGATTCTGACTTCTTTATAGTAAGCTTTCAGTGTCTGATTGACAAATTCAGTGCCATTATCAGTCTTGATGTTACGAACGGTTGCATTCAGACGAACTTGAATCATTCTGAGGAATTTGATCACAAACTCTGGAACTTCATCCTTTGATCGTAGAAATTTTACCTATGTAAACCGAGAATAATCATCAACGATAATGAGTATATATTTTCTCCCATTGATACTTTGAATCCTCATTGGTCCGTAAAGATCCATATGCAGCATATAGAGTTTTTCTTGAATAGAGTCTTTAGCTTTGGGTTTGTGGGAGTGTTTCTTGCTTTTACCAAGAGCACAGGCAGAGCATAAGTGATCCTTCTAATACTTTATTTTTGGAAGACCTCGAACGAGACCATGTTTGGCAAGAGAAGTGATATAATCGAAGTTTAAATGAGATAATCTTTGATGCCACAACCAAGACTTGGTCTTTGAGGCCTTAGACAAGAGACATATAGAAGAAAATAACAACAAAATTTCAAGAGACAACATGTATAGATTTGAACCCCTTGATCCCTTAAGTAGATCCACACCTTCCAGGTCACGAATGAAGCCGTGTCTTCGAAAAGCAACTTTAAGTCCAAATCACAAAAGCTATGTCGCCACAAGAATAAGGTTGTCTTAATCTCTTCTACATATAACCGGAAATTATGATGTTCCCCTTTGATAATCTCCATAACCCATTATCTATCGTAATAGGATCATTCCCAAATCTAACGTACTAAAAATTACTGACGAAGTGATGAGGCGAGAGCGATTTTTCTCGTCATATGCTTTGAGTAGCCGGAGTCCAAATACCACAGAACAATTTGGACAACCTGCAATTAATAAGAGAAGAAGATGGAACATCGGAAACAGTAGATCCTCAAGATTTATTGGGTTCTGTGGAGTTAGGAGTGTTAGATTCTACTTTCTTAACTTTGCTACTGGAACCTACAGATCTGGATGCTTTTGGTCTCTTAATGTAAACTAAAATTCCTTAAGTCTGTGTAATTACTAGAGCAATAGAGATTCCTGAGGATGCACAATAGTAGTAGAGGGCGAAATCCAATTTAAGGCACCTATTTCCAAACTATATGAAGGTCCTTGCCTGTAGGTTTCCACTAAAATCCATTTTATGAACCTTTCCCCGTAGGTTTTCACACTTCTTTTCGCCTTTTTGTTTCTTTTAGATTTAGCATTTTTTTTTTTTTTTTTTTTTATAATTATTTTTTGTGTTTTTGTGTGTGGGTTTGTTTTTTTTTATTAACTTATTACCACATTCACATCCTATATCACATTTCAATAAGGCACATAGCATGATGAAGCAACAAACATTATGTTACAGATAGACACAAAGATTCAAACTTAGCATTACTCACAGAATGCTTAGCAAGTGCATTACTAATAAGATCAAAACAGAATTGGACATTTAACATAGAATTGCATTACACAGTATACATTTAGATTTGTCAACGACATTCTTTTTATCTTCCCTAGACTTAATGCACCTATATTGGTCTTCTACTTTAATTGGTCCCTTGTTTCGATACTTGGACTTGTGAGATCCTATTTTTCTATGTATTGCCTGAAGGCTTTGATCCGCTAGCACTAGTAGAACATATTACTCCTTTAGAATGCAACAAAGGTTTGTTAGAGTCTTGTGTTTTCTGAGTGTTGCTTGAAGGTTTTTTATTTTTTGTTTTGTGAGTGGATCGCAAACCTAACTTTCTGTTTCTTGGTGTCATAAGGTGTAACAGCCACTACTTCTCACTAATCTTTAACAACAAGGTGCATTCTCTCTTACATAGACTAACACTCTGAATTATTTTGAACATAACTTACAGGCCGAGTCAAAGTACGATCTAGAAAGGATTTAAGCTCTAGCATTTTCGGAATATTTCCGAAAATGTCAAACATGTCCCATAGGAGTGCTTAATATAATCCATGTGAACATCCTTGTTTTGCAATATTTTAGGAGCTAATGGTTCCAAATTAAGCTTGAACATTCCTAGAGCAATAGTGACAGCAGGTTTTGAAACAGCAGTATCGATAAAAATTTTCCCTTTAATTTTTCTTTAATTCATTGTTTAAGCTGCAAATAGCAAAAAACTTTTCCTAAAAGATGAGAGCACTTTAAATCCGAATTTTTAACAACTTGCATTTAATTGTGCAACTAAAGATTCACTGATCTTCTTTTGATCGAACACTGTCTCTTTAATTGAATCAAACGTGGTCGTTCTGTAAATTGATTTCAAAAGCACTCTTTTGTTTCTTATTTTCATTTTCAGAAAGGTAATTTTGGGCCACACCATGCTCCAGCTCAATGATGATTGTTCAATACTCATCAATTTTTTCTTTACTCTTTCCACACTAATTCTTTTTCCACTTAAAGATTTAATCCTATCCTTCAACTTTCTTATGACCGTGTCCTTCTCTTGTAACTGAGCTTTCAATTCATTTATTTCATATAATTGATTAAATGTATGACCATTTTGGTTTTCACCATAATTGTCCTTTTGAGAAAAAATTTCTTGGTTAAAGTTGAGTTGTAACTTCAGAGAAATGCAATGTTATTCGTTTGAATACTTTTACAAGGTACATAAAAAAAACAATCTTTTTTAATGAAATCTTTCTTTTTGAGAAGCTCAGACTCAAGTTCCAGACACTTACTGCAATCATCCACACATGATTTATTCACATGAAGAATATTAACAGAATTCATAGCAATATGCATAATTTCCTGAGACAAGATTTGGTTCCAAGAGTTTATCATTATCAATTTGGAGTTGTTTGAATTAAGTTCAAAATCAAGTTTATGTCTACTTAAATAAAAAAAAAAAAAAAAAAAAAAAAAAAAATAAAAAGAGACACTGATTAACAACAACTTCCATTTGGTTTAAAATAGTTTAAACTTTAGTAACTTTATCTAGAAGAGTTTTATCAAACGCATTAAATGTGTCTTTTAAAAATGGAATTATTTCAGTTACAAAGCACTCTTTTGTATGTTCAAAACCCCAGGACCCCGCGGTAATAGCATTAGATGTGAGTCCTCTTTTAACCACCTTATCAAAATTGGCCATTGAATTTTAAGCTTTTTAAGACTTCATTAACCAAACATAAACCTTAAAAGTTTACTAGGAGTCTTCAACTCTATAGGTGTATGTAACTTAACTGGTGTTTCAGAAATATATAAGTGTTTTAACCAGAAACTTGTTCTGTAACAATTCTTTGTTGAGTAACAAAAACGTTTACCAAAATCTTCTTTCATATTATTCAACTTAAGTAATCAATTGGACAAGATAACCTTCTTTTTTATGAAATTGGACATTTGTTTTCAAGCATTTTTGATCGACTCTCTTCGTTCAAAATCAAAGTCTCTTCATCATCAATCACAGAAATCACAACATGTTCTTTAGCAATAACACTACCATCATATAATGTTGGTTTAATCCGCCAGACCTTCTTAAGATGGAACGGATTTTGATAACCAAGAGCTTGTTTATGAGTGTCATCGTAAAAAACTTGTGGTTTCGTTAGCATATGCATAGCTTGTGTAGATCGATACAACTTACAAACAATGTTTTCCAGTTCTTTATTTTGTTTTTCCAAAACAATTTCCTTGTCAATGTACTTAGATTCTTTTTCTTAGATTAGTATTGAAAACAATTAATGTAGTTGATAAAGCATTCTATTATGTTCCTTGACTAGTTAGAAAGAGTTTCTGGTCTCTCACTGGTGTTAGACACACAATGTTAACATAAATACTTTTTAACAAGTAGGGAAAGAAAGGAGGAAAAGCAGACTTGAACACGGGACCTCCTACTCAACATTCTTAACGTTTGCACTATGCTAGACCTTGGTACCGATTTCATTTCCGTTGTTCAAATGTATATACTAACACATTGTTAGTAGTACTGTTGATCTACAGTAATACCATTTTGATAACTGGTATTCTTTGAATGACCTTAGTGTGTGACGTTCTCGAAAGAGCTTGATATGTGTTTAATCACATATCACTTTTTTTTATAAAAACGAGCTTAAATGACCAAAAATAAATGAAAAATACATTGTATATGTTTGTTTTGTTAATTGAGTTGTGCAGGTAACGAATATTCAATAAATGGACAAAAATAAAGCCAAAAAGGACAAAACTGAGCATGAGACTAAAAGAGCGTAAGAAAACGAAGCTGATGACGTATTCATCTTTAATGGGTCAATCCGAACTCATTTATTGGGCCGGGTTAAATTTGCTAAGACCATGAGAGTTTCTATATAAAGCCTAATAGCCCAAACCGGTCTAGCCCATGATATAAGCCCAAACCATGATCCTGATCCAAGTCAAATATTAAAAACGCGGTCAAAGTTACTATTCATTCTCCTTCTCCCATTTTTACACTGCAACAAAGAAGATTAAAATGGTTTAATCCACTCTCCACACGCTACCTCTTTTCTAGAAGATCTATGTGGCACATCTTTGACATCACTTCCTGACACGCTGGCGATCCCAAGGTTTCCTATTAGATGAAAGGACGTGGAGGTGATCTAAGGGTACAAAAAGGACAGATTGAGGATTGGTTATGAATCAAGGGTCATGATTAGAGCTTGGGGACGCTCCTCTTCTTCTAGATCCTTCTCTCCTCAGCTATAAATAGAGGCAGTAATCACACATAGAGTGGGAGTAGTTTTTAGCTTAAATTTAGTGCTTATTGTATTTTTCTTAATGTAATTTCGTTTTCAAAGCTTGTAAACTCTTTATCTTTAATAAAAGTTCAGTTTCCTTTTAAATTTTGTGTTGAATTTATGTTTTTACTTTTATGCAATTTCGTTTAAATGTGTTTGGATATTACTTAATAAGTTCAATAAGCTCTAATTACCTTATAAGCTAGTACTTATTCAGTTAAGCTCTCTTATATCTTAACTGAATAAGTTATTCCACTTAAATCACCTCACAAAGTCATCTTAAGCTTAAAGTGGATGATAAGCCAATCAGGAAAGGGCTTATAGGACTTTACCAGCTTATGTAAATAAGCTAGAGCTTGTAGATTGAGCTCTTAGAGCAATTTTAAGTCCTTGTTTTGAGCAAAGGACAAGGTATGATCACTTTTATTTTTTTAGCTTAATTTCCTTAGTAGCTTATTAAAGTGCTTATTATGTGCCTAATATTGTTTAAACATGCTTAATCTGTCTTATAGTAGCTTAATACATCTAGTTTATATCATTAGAAGTAGCTTAAATTGAGTTTTATAAAAATCTGTCCATTTAGAGTTAAAATTGCTTAAATAGAAGTTAATGCTGCTTATAGATTAGATTATAATATAGTGCATATTTCTATTATTTTTTTACTTATTTATCCTTATAATTCATAATTCTAAATCTATTTTCATAATTCAAGGTTAATTTAGGTCTGAGATAGCTTATATTTAGATTATAAAGTTTTAAAGGGGTGTTTAGGTTAAGTTGTGGTAACATAGTAAATTGAGTGCAGCCAGTTTTTAGTGATCAATTAAGTTTTCATAAGCTCTGAATAAGTTTCAAAACAAGTTTTCATAAGCTAGGAATAAGTATTGTTAAGATTAGTAGTGTGTTTTATCATAATTCAAGTCAGCTAGTCCAAAGGTTCTTCAAACTGCTTATTTGTTAAGTTTTTTAAGTCTACTTGAGATGTGGTTTTTGTGCTCAAAAGTGGTTTCATTTGCATCATTATACATTTGTTTTGAATTAGTAGTCTTTGGGATAGCCTTTTAAATAAGGTAGGCTAAAAATCAGTCAAGTAGTGCTAGTTTATGATATGTTCTTAAAAAGTTTCATATTGCAGATCATTTGTGGTTAGAATCTAGCTGAACTTTGATTAATTTTGATTGTATTTAGCTTACTGAAGTATGATTTTAATCTGTTTCTAGTTTTTAGTGTGTCAAATTAGTTTTTGAGTCTTAAATTTTAGCTGCAAGTAGTCATTTCAACTCAAATATTCCAAAAACAAGTAGAAGTAAACTGTCCTTTTTCTTTTCTTTTCTATCTTATTTCAAAAAACTAATTTGCTTAATTCTAGCTTATTTGTGTTATTAGAGTCTAGTCCTAAATCTGTTTTCAACTTTTAGCTTATTCTTAGTGCTTATTAGTTCTATAATTTAGTTTAAAATTTTGGTAAAAGTCCTTTAAACCTCTTTTATAGTAAACTATCTAAGTGCTTCTAGCTGATTTTCAGCTTATTGTGTTTGCTTATTTCTAGTTCTTAGTGCTTATTGAGTCTAGGTTTAGGTCTGTTTTAAGCTTATTGGTTTTCTTATTTGCTTATTGAGTCCTAAAACTTCAAACAATTGTAACTAAATGACTAGAACCAAATTGGTTATAGCCAACTGTCATTTTTGATTAATCTAGCCTTTAAATAAGTTCTGGCCTTAAGCCTTTTATTAAATTTGCTTATTTTTCCTTAAACTTTAGCTTTTTCAAAAAAAGAAAAAAAAGTTTTATAAAAAGGGACAGTCACAGGACTCGAACCTGTGACCTCCCCTTCAACACACACACGCTCTAACCAACTGCCCTAGGGTCTTTTTCATTCATATTCTTGTTACCTTTATTACTTAAACTAGTTTAGTTTTCAGCTTATTTAGCTTATCGAATTTTTACAGCTTATAGGTAATAGCTTATTGATTCGTTTTTCTTTGTAAACCTCAGGAATAAGGTCTAGTATTTTTAGAAATTTTCTCAAATTTTTAGGATTAAGTTTAATATTTTTAGTTTAATTTTTAGTCTCGGTTAGTTATAAAAATTGTTTTAATTAGTTTTTAAAAAATAAAAAAATAATTTATGTTTCTTTAAAATTAGTTTTATACATTCTAGTGAAGAAATTTGCATTTTGAGTTTCAAGGGTTTTATTTTGTCATTTTTGGTTAATTAGTTGATTTAGTTATTAATTGTTTTAAATGTTGTTAGAATTTTTAAATTGCCTTTATTCCTAGATTAGCGTGCCTTTATTTTCTTCCCCTTTGCGTTATTAGATTTAGAAACCAAAAACCAAAATATCGAACATTCAAGCACCCGATCACGAACCAAAACAAGATTCTCAATATTCACGCTTCGTTGGGAAAACGACTCGGGAACGATTTGAACTCTATCCTTTCCTAAGGGTAATTTTCTCATCAATACTTTCCGGAAATATATTTTATTTGTGATTAGCTTATTACTCTTCCCCAAGAGTAATTTGCCTTTTTACTTATACTATATATATACTATATTACGCGAATCAATTTTTGGCGCCGTTGTCGGAGAAGTGTGAAACGATTATCGCGTTGAAGTTTGAAGATTTGTACATTGAAGACCCTTCCCCGTGAAGTTATCGTTTTTTTTGTGAATATATATTTTACATTTCTTTATTATTTTTCATTTTCTTTTATATAAAACTATAAAATACAAAAAAATATTTTATTTTTTCTCAATTTATTTTTGTGGATTTATTTTCTATTATAAAATTAAAAAACCAATAATACTTTTCCTAAAGTATTTAAAATACCAAAAAAATTGAAAAACAATAAAAGAAACCGTGTTGTCAATTGTTAAATCGGCTCACTTTTAGATTAACAAACTATAAGAGAGGTATAAGGAGGGTTGATCCTACGAACTTCGACCCGAAAGGAGAAGGTTTTTAAAACGCTTCGTACTTACCCGCTCCTCCGCTTCTTTGTGCGTTTTCTAGAAAGCTACCGTGCACCTTTGACTATCGGTTAAAAAAATATATTTTATATTTATTTCTCTTATTTTGTTTTTTTAGTGCATGCGCACCCGCTCTTCATCGAATTTAATTGTTAAATCTTTCACGATTTCGAAGCGACGTAATCGTAGACGTTCCAAGCAAACAGTCAAACCCAAGCTTCGAACTATTGTAGAGACTCTCGTTGACACTATGGCGGATACGCGTACTATGTCGGAGTTACTTCAAACACCCACTGAGGGTTACGGAGATGCAATTGTTATTCCCGCTATACGTGCCGAAAATTTTGAGTTAAAAGTCGGTTTACTTACGCTAGTAATTTCGAGTCAATTTCATGGTTTTGAGAGGGACGATCCCCATTCTCATATTCGTTGGTCTAACAAGATCACTTCTACGCTTAAGTACAAGAATGTTCCACATGAAGCTATCAAGTTGATTCTTTTCCCATTTTCTCTGGAGGGGGCGACCCGGATTTGGCTTGAAAAAGAACCCCCTCGTTCTATCCATACATGGGAAGATCTCGTTTCTAAGTTTGTGAATTATTTCTTTCCTCCTTCGAAGACTATGAATCTCAAGAATGACATCACGAATTTTCAGCAGATGTTTGATGAAACGTTTAGTGAGGCATGGGACCGTTTTAAAGATCTCCTCCGTAAATGCCCACACCACGGTTTTTTGGAATTGCATCAAATCGACACATTTTACAATGCGCTGACGCAATCCGATCAAGAATCTCTAAATGCAGCCGTCGGTGGTAATCTTTTGAACCGTACTCCTCAAGATGCTTTGACTATTAATGAGAATAAGTCAAAAGTTCGCACTTCAAGAAACAAACCGGTTGTTTCAAAAGTGAGTGCTACTACTTCTTCTACTCCCGCTTATCTACCAGAGATTACCGCTCTTACTTATGCCGTTAAGGCTATGCTTCTTCAAAACAAGACCCCTTCACCAGCTCACGTTAAAGCTATGGAAGAAACTTGTGTTATTTGTAGTGGTCCGCATCCTTACTATGAGTGTCTAGCCACCGATGGCAACACTTCCAATGCTTCTGCAGCCACATGGACCTACAATCAAGGAGTTCACGGATACCGTCCTCAGGGAGAAACTAATTATCGTGCTAGCAATCAAATGAGACCACCCGGTTTTCCTCAACCGAATGTGCAGAACAATCAGAACCGGTATAATCAGAATCAAGGATACAATCAAAATCGAGTAAATAACTTCAATCAAGGAAATCATAATTATCAAGCTTCGCTTAATCAAACTCAAGTTGGACCTTCGAATGATTTCTAGAACTACATGAAGACTAATGATGCTAATATGAGAGCTATGCAAAATCAAATAAGTTCTATGAAGACAGAATTGAAGAATGAAATCCAGACTACGCTAATGAATCAGAACAATGAGCTAAAGAACACGATGAGCATTTTTTTTCAAATGCAGAGTCCTTCGGGTTCGGGATCACTTCCTAGTAATACCATTGCTAACCCAAGAGGTGACTTGAAAGCTATTACTACCCGAAGTGGTGTTTCTTATGATGGACTTACGATTCCACCTACTTCTTCTCCTCTTCTGAAGGAAGTGGAACGTGAACCATAGGCGACAAAGGACAAGGTGCAAACTACAAGTTCAGGAAGTACCACACACGTCCAATCTCCGGTTGTCCAAGTTCCTATTCCAGATCCCGATGTTGCTCCAAAGCCTAATCCTAAACCTTCGATTCCTTATCCTTCAAGGCTTAACGACCAAAAGCTCCAAGAGAAAGCTAATAATCAAATGTTGAAGTTCCTTCAAATCTTTCAAAGATTACATTTCGACATTAGCTTTGCGGATGCTCTTCTTCACATGCCTAAGTTCGCTTCTACGTTTAAGATTCTCCTTAGTAATAAGGAGAAATTATTCAAATTGGCAAATACTCCATTAAATGGGAATTGTTCGGCGGGCTCCTTAAAAAGTTGCCCGAGAAACTTGGAGACCCCAGCAAGTTTCTCATTCCTTGTAATTTTCCGGAGCTAGAAGAGTGCTTAGCCTTAGCCGATCTTGGCGCTAGCATCAACTTAATGCCTCTTTCCGTATGGAAGAAGCTTTCGCTCCCGGAACTTACTCCTACTCGCATGACTCTCGAGCTAGCAAACCGATCGGTTGCTTATCCGTTTGGTGTTGCCGAAGATGTCTTTGTGAAAGTAAGAAAGTTTCATTTTCTGGCGGACTTTATTGTCGTTGATTAAGATGTCAATCCTCCGGTTCCCCTCATTCTCGAGAGGCCTTTTTTAAGGACGGAACGAGCATTAATCGATGTACACGACAAAGAGTTAACTCCTCGAGTCAATGATGAAGTCGCAACATTTAATGTCAGACACACTTCGAGATACTCTTATATATATGATGATGAATCGGTTAATCGAATCGATGTCATAGACGTTACATGTGAGGAGTATGCTCAAGAGGTGCTTGGATTTTCGAATAGTTTTAAGACTGGCAATCTGTTGGGTTTAAGAAAAAGACACAGTCATCCCGTGTACTGTCTAGAATAGCATAGTTCATAGTTGAATCGTAAGCGTATGACTTATGGTGTTAGGCCGGGTCTTTACCCACATGTTAGCCCACACCATAGCCTACTTA